>JAVGWX010000015.1:9554129-9716629 GCA_036924085.1 Ariolimax columbianus | reverse complement strand
ATATGCATATTTAAAATTGGGCTGCTGAAATACACGGCGTTTAAAAATTATTTTTTTTCGTTCGCCTTATTTCTCCATTCCCCAAGGCGGTGTGCGTTGCACTGTGGTTTCTATTTTGCGCATATCGGCTCAGTGCATCCGACTTCAACATGCATTTTATGTAAGGGTCTGCTTTCTTCTGTATTTTCTATTTTGGTTCCCCGGGGTAACGGCCGGTCCTGTAATGGAGATCGAACCCAGCACCTTCGGATTGTGAGCCATGTCACTTAACCACTAGCCCACGCCGTCCCCCAATTGATTAAATGAAACCGAATCTAACTGTACCAAGTGAACATACGTACGATACATATTATGACGTCAATTCTGATGTAAACAGTACATACCAACCGTCAAGTTTGCAAAATATCATTATCTTCCGACTCATGGTTTCCTCAGCAGACCGTTGAAAACAGGGCGGGTGTGATACAGAATTCATCCAGAGTTGATCAGCGAGCGGTGATTCGGTTTCTAATAGCTGACGGATGTCGACCAGTTGATATTCATCGTAGAATGCAGACAGTGTATGGTGACAAAAGTGTGTCAAAGACAACAGTGAAGAACTGAACAACGGTGTTTAAAGAAGACGTGGGTTAACGAAAGATCTTCTGAGACCAGGTCAGTCGCATATTGTTGCGTCAGAAGGTGCCGTCGAAAAGTGCAAATATCGTAGTCAAGATGTAAACTACGACACAACGCATTCCGTTCTCTTGTCTACATTCTGCTACTTAAGCCCTTTTAGGGTTTGGTAGCTAGAGATTGAGAACGAACGAAGCCAAGACAAGTCCAAATGGTTTTCCAGTTCGTATCTTGTTCAATTTTTAAGAAAAATAATTGTTTGTGGCCTACTTAATGACCTATCCTGGCAGCTTTCTTAGAAAATAAAAAAGAAATGTGTTACATATAAATAATTGGGTTTCTTCGCAAGAAATAGATTAATCTATCTTTTCTTTCCTTTTCTTTTTTTCTCATTCTAAAATGGCTCAATATATTTAGCAATTTTCCTTCCTCTTTTTTGAGTTCATATCTCTCATCTGATAATTGTGGGGGTAGAGCACTCACTTTTCATAGCAAAGGTACGGGTGCGAAACTCTTACAACTGTCACGCTCCAGTCAATCCTACTTTAAATGTGTACCTGACTTTCGGTTAGGGTAGGAAACGGAAGGGAACTGGCCTCTCTACCTCACATAAGCTGTGGCTTAGTATACTGAAGTCTCTAACACACCTATTTGAAACCATTGATGGTCACCTCTTTGATTGTTGAGCGATCAACTGTGTTAAGAGACTGCTTCTTCCCCCGAGGCCATAAAAAAGGAACACTTTGTCTGGCACTAGACAACAACTGACAAACACATGCAGATATCATTACGTGCATTGGGCCGAGGTCCTAGATGCTGCTGGATCCGGCACAACAGCAACAACAATAACACCAGAATGAGCGAGAGCAGCGTTGCTGTAGAAGTTGAGTGACAAACTCAAAAACGACCCAAGACAGCTAATGTATGGACACTAATTGCAGACAACGAGACTGAAGACGAGACAGTTTCCTAGAAACAACACAACCTCTAAAGAGAGGCGCTGACTAGTATCGCGTTGAGAAATGGTACCACAAACAACATAGCCTATGAATATGAATACAGCTGAAGAAGAAGGATGCGCCAAGAGGATACGTACTTTTTCACCAATGGCGAATATTAAATAGATTCCGGCGTGGGGTCACCCGATGCAGAAAGAACCACATGAGCAGATGGGTATACAGTACCGGCCTGGGGTCACCCGATGCAGAAAGAACCACATGAGCAGATGGGTATATAGTACCGACGATAGATGGACATGGCGACGCTGTCCTAGACCACGGACACGTCATGGCCTGAACAAATCTGTAACACGCGTGCATGATTGATAACCTGCTGGATGGTAACGATAAGGATGCCACTATGAAACTGGATCTCTGTCGCATAACATGATACAACAATAACAACAACAAGACCACCAACAACATCTCCAACAAAATAACACCAATAACACCACTAACAACAACAGTAACACCAACAACAGTAACAACAACAAAACTAAAATTAACACGAACCGATACCAATAACAACAACACCAATATCAACAGCTCCACCAAAACAACACCAATAACACCACCAGCAACAACAATAAAACCAACAACAACACCAATAACACCACCAGCAACAACAATAAAACCAACAACAACACCAATAACACCACCAGCAACAACAATAAAACCAATAACAACACCAATAACACCACCAGCAACAACAATAAAACCAATAACAACACCAATAACACCACCAGCAACCACAATAAAACCAACAACAATAACACCACCAGCAACCACAATAAAACCAACAACAATAACACCACCAGCAACCACAATAAAACCAATAACAACACCAATAACACCACCAGCAACAACAATAAAACCAACAACAATAACACCACCAGCAACAACAATAAAACCAACAACAACACCAATAACACCACCAGCAACAACAATAAAACCAACAACAACACCAATAACACCACCAGCAACAACAATAAAACCAACAACAACACCAATAACACCACCAGCAACCACAATAAAACCAACAACAATAACACCACCAGCAACCACAATAAAACTAACAACAATAACACCACCAGCAACAACAATAAAACCAACAACAACACCAATAACACCACCAGCAACCACAATAAAACCAACAACAACACCAATAACACCACCAGCAACCACAATAAAACTAACAACAACACCAATAACACCACCAGCAACCACAATAAAACTAACAACAACACCAATAACACCACCAGCAACCACAATAAAACCAACAACAACACCAATAACACCACCAGCAACCACAATAAAACCAACAACAACACCAATAACACCACCAGCAACCACAATAAAACCAACAACAACACCAATAACACCACCAGCAACCACAATAAAACTAACAACAATAACACCACCAGCAACAACAATAAAACCAACAACAACACCAATAACACCACCAGCAACAACAATAAAACTAACAACAATAACACCACCAGCAACAACAATAAAACCAACAACAACACCAATAACACCACCAGCAACAACAATAAAACTAACAACAATAACACCACCAGCAACAACAATAAAACCAACAACAACACCAATAACACCACCAGCAACAACAATAAAACTAACAACAACACCAATAACACCACCAGCAACAACAATAAAACCAACAACAACACCAATAACACCACCAGCAACAACAATAAAACTAACAACAACACCAATAACACCACCAGCAACAACAATAAAACTAACAACAATAACACCACCAGCAACAACAATAAAACCAACAACAACACCAATAACACCACCAGCAACAACAATAAAACTAACAACAATAACACCACCAGCAACATCAATAAAACCAAAAAGGGATCAAGATGCTGAGCAGCACACGAGCTGCAGTGGTCAGCTACTCATAGCTGACTGCTAGCATCAGGGCCAGCGAACCAGAGCTGCCAAGACCCTTCTACAGGGATCAAGATGCTGAGCAGCACATGAGCTGCAGTGGTCAGCTACTCATAGCTGACTGCTAGCATCAGGGCCATCGAACCAAAGCTGCCAAGACCCTTCTACAGAGATCAAGATGCTGACTGCTAGCGTCAGGGCCAGCGAACCAGAGCTGCCAAGACCCTTCTACAGGGATCAAGATGCTGAGCAGCACATGAGCTGCAGCGGTCAGCGACCCATAGCTGACTGCTAGCATTAGGGCCAGCGAACCATAGCTGCCAAGATCCTTCTACACCTCATAACGGTGATCCTGGATAACAGGCTGCAGCAGAGAAGACTGACCAAGGAGAAGGGATCGAAGATGGAATGCTAACCCGGTACTCAAAAGATGATTGCTGAAGTCGGATGTGTTGGACCGAAAGGTACAAATATCGCAGTCAAGCTGTAAACTACGACACAGCGCATTCTGTTCTCTTGACTACGTTCTGCTACTTAGACCCATGTTAGGGTTTGGTAGCGGTAGATTGAGAACAAACGAAGCCAAGCCAAGCCAAACCAATAACAACATCAATAACAAACAAAAAACTAACATTAACACAAACCAATGCCAAGAACAACAACAATACCAACAATAACATGGCAACCAATAACAACATCTCCACCAAAAACAACACTAATACCACAAACAACAGCACCAGTAACTACATTAACATAAACAAAAACACTAATAACAACAAAACTTACACCAACCAATACCACCAAAAACACAACAAAAACACAACCAACAAAACCAACAACAACAACACCAATAACTCTTTCGCTTCATTTTCGACCAGCGGTTAAGTCTACTGAAGGGCACCCTTAACCTTTGTATCTCTCACAACCACGAGAACATGAGTAGATTGTATTAGTTTAGTTGTCTGTTGTTAGTCTTCATAATACTCGTCATTTCTTCCTCACTGTGTTCTTGATTTGGTGAACACGTTTGTAACATGATAATTTAGATTGGTTTGGGGGCCGAAGATGCAGCAGTAAGTGAGCTGACAGCAGATAGAGGGTCATGGCATGCATCAGGGTCAGCCAACCACATATGGTTTGGGACCGAAGATGCAGCAGTGAGTGAGCTGACAGCAGCTAGAGGGTCATGACATGCATCAGGGTCAGCCAACCATATATTGTTTGGGACCAAAGATGCAGCAGTGAGTCAGCTGACAGCAGATAGAGGGTCATGGCATGCATCAGGGTCAGCCAACCATATATTGTTTGGGACCAAAGATGCAGCAGTGAGTCAGCTGACAGCAGATAGAGGGTCATGGCATGCATCAGGGTCAGCAAACCACATATGACCAAGATCCTATTCTGCCTCCAAGTGGCGGCCCTGGAAACAGGCTGCACTAGTCACTAGTGTAGTCTGACGAAGGGACAGGGATCGCAGAGAGAAGACAAACCTGATACCGTCAAAAAAGCAAGCTGAAATCGAATATGTCCGGCGAATGGTGCAGGTATCACAGCCTCGCTGTAAACTACGACAAAACACTTCAACGTCCTTATTAGAACAAACTTCGAAGAGAAAGAATGATATTTTTCTCTGAACTTCAACATCATCTTTCTATCACTGGGTGTCCAACATTTGGCTCTGAACCAACATCATCTTTCTATCACTGGATGTCCAACATCTGGCTCTGAACCAACAGCATCTTTCTATCACTGGGTGTCCAACATCTGGCTCTGAACCAACATCATCTTTCTATCACTGGGTGTCCAACATTTGGCTCTGAACCAACATCATCTTTCTATCACTGGGCTCTTTAACCGGACACATTTTCAAGTTGGGTTTGTAAATCAATATTCTTTCACCTCGTTCACGATTTATTATCTTGAACGTAGAAACGTAAATTACTCTTTCCTCGTGTATCCGGCATCTGTAAATGGTACTTCTGCCAGATCCAATATATGAAAGTTCATCTCACTAGTCTCTGAGACTAAACCCTTAAGCTTTTGTAACTCGCTCAACGTTCTGACATGCCATGTTACGATTTTTAGGTTCATCCTTCCAGTGTTAAGTGATCCTTCTCAGACAGCTTTAGTTCCTCATACTATGAAAAGCATTCATGACTGTAAGCGTCAGTACTCATCAACAGGAACTTGTGACAATAGCATACACAATAAGTCACAAGTTTTTATTAGACATACACATAAAGAATACAAAGGCTGATACTTGGTAAAAGTTACAAGAAATTATGTATGAAGATAAATCAACTACTGGAACAGGTTCACCGTTTCTCCAATCTTACTTCCTTTTTTTTTTTTTTTTTTGCGTTTCCCTTATTTCCCTAATCTCCAAGGCGGTGTGCGTAGCACTGTGGTTTTTATTTTGCGCCTGTCGGCCCAGTGCATCCGACTTCAGCATGCATTTTGTGTAAGGGTCTACTTCCTCCTGCATTTTCTAAGAGTTTGCTTCCCCGGGGTAACGGCCGGTGCTGTGATGGGGATCGAACCTTACTGACTTGAATCCCTGAATCCTGGTATTAAATCAGGCCAGGAAGCTTGGTGCCCGGCAGCCAAAAGCTACTTGAATCGGTGTCCTTCACCTAAGAGTACCGTAACGGTTCAAAGACGTGGTGCAAGTCATCTTTTCAGCTCATCGATGGGCGGCCGCGATGGCGGCTATTGATATATGGTCACAATAAAGTCCATCTATCATCAGTCATACGGATCAAATGGCCGGCCCATCTATACTTTCGCATTGACGCGGAGTGGACGACATATCAGAACTCACTTTGCCCGTGGATGTCGGTATTTCGGATATGGTCTCTGGATGAGATCTTTAGGACTTTACATTCCATTTTTCTGTAGGTAATTCGGAGCTTCTCTTCGTCTGAATTGCGTAGACTCCTAACCAACCACCCATACACCTTTGCTGAGATAACCATGTTATTGAAGGTGTCAGCCCTGGCCTTGACCTCCGTCATCTGCTGGAGTATCGGTTCAATGTTGGATATCTAATACTATAATTATTTATACTATCTAGGACACCTAATACTACAATTATTTCTACTATCTAGGACATTTAATAGTAGAGGAACTAATATGTAAAAAATAAATCAGAAAGAAAGTATGTATGGCCAAGATAGTATTCAGCAACATGTGAGACATACTAACATCCAAACATATAAGTTAAAGAATACAAATGAGGGTTATTAGATGTTATGTATACTCGTCTCTACTGTATTACTTAGAAACATGGAAAAGAATAGAAGCCTTCAAAATGTGAGTATATAGAAGATCGGGTCGTATTTCGTGGAAAGAGAAGAAAACAAATATGGAGGTCTTGACAACGGTTGGGGTAACAATAGAGTTAATGACCGAAATCAAGGTTAGACAGATGAGATATTTTGGCCATACAACAAGGCGTACCTTCTTGTTGAAGACCATACTGGTAGGTTTGGTGGAAGGCAGTCGTCCATAGTGGAGACATCATTATAAGTGGGTGGATAATATCAGGAGATGGACTGTCAAGTTTGCACATGACGACAAGAGATATACACAGGAGATCCATTGACGCCGACCTTCTATGAGGAGACGGCACTTGAACTGATCTCATCTCAACATAAATGCTTCCTCTTCCCTCTCAATATCCACAGCAGATTTATCCACGGAGGACCAGGAAACATCTGCATATCTGTTGCACGTTGAGAAATACTTCGGTTATAAACACAAGATAATTAACTATTTCTTTTTAACCTTAGCCTGGCCATTTCATTTATTAAATATTTTGAAGATTGAATCTGAAAATATACAAAGAACAAGCATATTATCATTGTATATGTTTAAGAACTTTTTTCTAAATGCTTCTTTGCTCAACGGAAACTTGTATGCCACTTTTATACTGACGGTCGCGATTAGACCATACTTTATTTCATTAAAGTAATCTTAACGTTCTGGTTGAGCCATCTCTATATTTAGTGACGGATGTCATAATTACCTTGACACACATTTGGAGGCCACAATCCTCCAGACTCCCGTTGGCTTGAGTGCTGGCATTTTCTCTCTCGCTTGTTCCCGACACAAATCTTCCCTACCTCCCTCCTTTCCTGGAAATGCGCCTTTAACTCCATGCAGTGTTCGTCAGATATTTCCTATAACAATTTGTTATTTTCGTCTTTGACGTGAAAGTAGGCTTTGTTATTATAATTTATACATTAAAATGGGACATTCTGTGCATATATTATCATTAGTATTCAAGTAGCCTTATGTGTATTTCAGAGTTACTCTTCTTATTATATCGTGATTATTTCTGCCAGCATTTCGAAACACTTATTGGATACACTGTAGTTATTGTACTTATTAACGTGTTATTGTTGTTGTCAACAATCCACAGATCCCCGTGTCCATAAAATAAATAAATACTGTCCTCATTTATATTCAGTAACCTCTGACCTTAATAAAGTTGGACTGGACATAAACCATTTAATAAAACCAAAACTCGGTAACGATGAGTCTAAAATTATTGCACGTTGAATTAAGTGCTCTCTTAACGTTATATAGATGTTATTTAAATTAAATCTAAAGAGTAGATTTAAATTATACCGTATATTATTATTACATTCATATTTGAGCTAGTGATCATCAATAATCACGCATATAATGCTGTCTTTTGCATATCATAACTATCCTGTAAGCAATTCAGCTTAAAAAAAACAACAAATTGATTTTAAATATGACAAGAAGTATTTCTAATGTTTTTATAGATCAAAATACAATTTATTTTCCCAGATATTAAATCTTTATTTTATAAATAAATGCAAGAATATCGATTGAACAATAAAGTTCCGTCCAATGGCGGCAGTTCAGCATTCCAAGCCACGTTTCCCATACGCCTTTGCAAGAAGACGACTAATGAATATTTACATGTTGTGTGTTAACTTGACTGTGTCACTGCCAGCGCTGGCTCGACTCTACCTTGGATTGCACGTTTACGCATTCTTTCCATAAACATTATGGATGGTTTTGATGTGAATTTATACATGGAAGGATGAGTGAAGTTTATAAATAATTGATGTTCAGGAATCAGTAAGAACAGTATTTCTAGAATTTGTACTTGATCTGAAGACAAGTCATTGAAAATGGCGGATCTAGAGGCAGTTCTTGCCGACGTTAGCTACCTTATGGCTATGGAGAAGAGTAAGTCTACTCCAGCTGCCAGAGCTAGCAAGAAAATCGTCCTTCCAGATCCTAGGTATGTATTTCTATAAAATTCAGTAAGCATTTTCCGAAATTGAGATCGCATATTTAGTAATGCAGTATGAATTGGGATTGTTTTCATCGTTTGCAACTTTCCACCAAATTGCAAAATGTTTGTTGTTTTTTAGTCAAACCGTTGCTGTCTGGCGTCTGCAAGTGAAGACTATTTAGTAAAAGTAGTAGTCATTGTAGCTTAATGATTTGTTTAACAAAATTAAATGCATAAAACCAATTTAAGTAAAAGCTTAAACAATTTCATTTAATGAGAATGGTAACCATAGAATATCACCCGTTGTCAGGTACGCACACAATCATTTGGCCCGTATCAAAGGTAATCCCAGGCGGGCTGCCCTGCCATCATATTGGTAAACGCATACTGATGTGTTACAAACATCACCAAAATAAGACAAAAAAACAACAACATTGTCGCATGCATTATTGTAATTATGGCTGATCGTGATGTCAACATGAGATTAACTAAGAGAACGTAATATTACCAGATGTCATCAAAGATGCAGTTTGTAAACCCATATCTCTAGATGTTTCTGATACATGTAAAGTCATAGTTATACACTGTCTCTTGTCTACTTCTGCACTATCCACTTTATTGTTATAGAATAGAGGATATCATATAATGAGTCCATATCGCGGTTAAGCAAATTCTCGGTTGGACTTTCAGTCAAGATTCTATATTTCACTTTTAACTTCTCTTAGCCCTGGGATAATGAGTTTTCAGTTATTTTCCTGTGCCAGGTAGTTGAATTAACATTTTTTGTGTCTCCACACGGGAGTTGGTGATGGAGGGTGTTTGTGATGGAAGGGGTTGGTGATGAGGGTTGGTGGTAGTAGTTGTTTTGTATCTACCACACAGGGTAGGGTGTTGGTGAGGGGGGGGGGGGGGGTTGGTGATGGAGGCGGTTGGTGATGAGGAGGGTTGGTGGTAGTAGTTGTTTTGTGTCTACCACACAGGGTAGGGTGTTGGTGAGGGGGGGGGGGGTTGGTGATGGAGGCGGTTGGTGATGAGAAGGGTTGGTGATGAGGAGGGTTGGTGGTAGTAGTTGTTTTGTATCACCATACATGGGGTTGGTTGTGGATGGTGTTGGTGGTAGTAGTTGTTTTGTGTCTACCACACAGGGGGTTGGTGATGGAGGGGGTTGGTGATGGAGGGGGTTGGTGGTGATGGAGGGGGTTGGTGATGAAGAGTGTTGGTGATGGAGGGGGTTGATGATGGAAGTGGTTGGTGATGGAGGGGGTTGGTGGTAGTAGTTGTTTTGTGACTACCACACAGGGGGTTGGTGATGGAGGGGGTTGGTGATGAGGAGTGTTGGTGATGGAGGGGGTTGGTGATGTGGAGGGTTGGTGATGAGGAGGGTTGGTGGTAGTAGTTGTTTTGTGACTACCACACAGGGGGTTGGTGATGAGGAGTGTTGGTGATGGAGGGGGTTGGTGATGTGGAGGGTTGGTGATGAGGAGGGTTGGTGGTAGTAGTTGTTTTGTATCACCATACATGGGGTTGGTTGTGGATGGTGTTGGTGGTAGTAGTTGTTTTGTGTCTACCACACAGGGGGTTGGTGATGGAAGGGGTTGGTGATGGAGGGGGTTGGTGGTGAGGGAGGGGGTTGGTGATGAATAGTGTTGGTGATGGAGAGGGTTGATGATGGAGGTGGTTGGTGATGGATGGGGTTGGTGATGGAGGGGGTTGGTGATGAGGAGTGTTGGTGATGGAGGGGGTTGGTGGTAGTAGTTGTTTTGTGTCTACCACACAGGGTGTTGGTTGTGGAGGGTGTTGGGGATGAGGAGTGTTGGTGATGGAGGGGGTTGGTGATGAGGAATGTTGGTGATGGAGGGGGTTGGTGATGGAGGGGGTTGGTGATGAGGAGGGTTGGTGATAGTAGTTGTTTTATATTTCCATACAGGGTGCTGGTGATGGAAGGGGTTGGTGGTAGTAGTTGTTTTGTGTCTACCACACAGGGTGTTGGTGATGGAGGGGGTTGGGGATGAAGTGGGTTGGTGATGAGGAGGGTTGGTGGTAGTAGTTGTTTTGTGTCTACCACACAGGCGGTTGGTTGTGGAGGGTGTTGGTGGTAGTAGTTGTTTTGTGTCTCCATACATGGTGATGGAAAGGGTTGGTGTTGAAGTGGGTTGGTGATGAGGAGGGTTGGTGGTAGTAGTTGTTTTGTGTCTACCACACATGGGGTTGGTGGCAGTAGTTGTTTTGTGTGACCATACAGGGGGTTGGTGGTGTAGGGTGCTGGTCATGAGGAGTGTTGGTGGTGGTAGTTGTTTTGTGTGACCATACAGGGTGTTCGTGGTGGAGGGGGTTGGTGATGGAGGTTGTTGGTGATGGAGGGGGTTGGGGATGGAGGGGGTTGGTTGTGGTAGTTGTTTTATGTGGCCATACATGGCATTCGTTGTGGAGGGTGCTAGTTAGAGGGTTGGTGGTGGTAGTTGTTTTGTGTGACCATACAGGGTGTTGGTGGTGGAGGTTGTTGGTGGGGGAGGGGGTTGGTGATGGAGGTGGTTGGTTGTAGTAGTTGGTTTCTGTCTCCATACAGGAGATTGAGCATGGTGGATGTTGGTGATGAATTGGGTTGGTGATGAAAGAGGTTGTGGTGGGGCAGGGGGGGGGGGAATGGTGATAAAGAGAATTTGTGGTGGTATTTGTTTTGTGTCTCCATTCTGCGTGTTAAGGATGGTGGGGGTTTGTGATGGAGGTGGTTGGTGGTACGGGGAACAGGGGTTGGAGATAAAGGAGATTGGGGATGGTAGTTGTTTTGTGTCTCCATATAGGGTGTTGATGATGGAGGTGGTTGGTGATGATGAAACTGGTGTGTTGAGAACAAAGGGGTTGAGTTGGAAAGGGGGGGGGGGGTTGGTGATGAAGGATGTTGGTGGTAGTTTTGATTCCTTGGTTCTTCACTTAAGGAGGACAGAACAAAACCATGGCATCTCTATGCATGTCATAAAAGGTGATTAAAGTGCATGGTGCTAGCAACCTCATGGTGTTAACCAAATTGCTGCAGAAACCAGCACTGCAGGAGCATACACATTACTTTGACACAGTGTTATTGACCTCAACCAACTGTACTATTGGCCTAATGCTACTCTTGGAGTGATATAGGACAAGATGATAATGTCCATTAACCTCTTTGTATACAATCTTTTGTCCTTAAAATGTTGCATGCAGTTTCTATGTGCTATATAGAAAGGTCTTTATCATTTAACAGTTAGTCTTTTTTAGCAGGCATGAGTAGGTCAGACCGTTTTTACCTTTTCATTTTTCCCACTTAATTTTAGAAGATTCTGTTGCATTGGGGTTGTGAGCTCGGTTTATGATCTCAATGGACAAGGTTTGAATCATACTATGCTCATTTTGTGGACCTGATGTGTCTGTTTTTTTTCTGTGGTATGGCCACATCGTTCGCACATGTAGGAGCACCCAGGTGCAATGAAGTCAATTCTTTCAGTCATTTTCCAATTTATTTCTGCATTTTGTTTAAAGGATTCTCTAAGAGAGTTCTTCAAATGTCTCAGAAACCTTTGTGAATTTGGGACTTCCACATGTCTCTGTCTGCAGCTGTCATTTTCCAGTTGCCAGAAAATACAGAATTAAATGACATAAGAACAGTACTCTGTCAACTATGCCAGCAGTCAACACCCAGAAGAGTCGTAGTACAGTGGGTCCCATCCCACTGTAACATTCAAGGCAACAAGGTGGCAGATATACTGGCAAAAGAAGATGGAAGGTTACCTCAACCAGATTCAAGTGAGATCTGTGAAGAGTCCAAAAGGTTTATTTTGGCCAGATACATGCACAAATGGGAAACAGAAGATACTGGCTATACAAGAAGTGATGCTTATTACTAGTTGAACAGAAGAGAGCAGGTCGTGGTCTTTAGACTCCGCACAGGCCACAATAGACTGAGGTACCATCTATTCAATAAACTGAAGATAGCTGCTACTGACGAGTGCACCTGTGGTACTAGGAAGATGACCCCAGAACATCTGCTGCAAAATTGCCTGACATACGAGAACCAGAGAAAACATATTTGGCCATTACCAGTGGCAACACTAGACAAGCTCTATGGCATTGTCGACAGTCTCAGAATGACCGCTGCTTTCGTTGAACAAATTCAAGTCAGAAGTCTGACAGCGTACGAACAAGAAGATTTACCATTGCCAATGGGAAAACCTTTCATTGTGACCTTACTGACATCTTTATATCCCAGCTTAGGCTTGCCTTGAGATCTTTTCCCAACATGAAGTTCACCATGCAACACCTGTTTGAGGATCTAATTGCTATCCATTCTGCTAATTTATCCCAACCAACCTCATCTTTTATTGCTTCATCTTAGTTAATTCCATGGTCAGTGACCGTAACATCTAATGGCGTTTATAAGGGCAGCAACAAACTACCTCCACTTCACCCGGTCTGTAGTTAGTTATCCATTTGTACCGTACCTCAGCTCTGATTTATGATTTTAATTTTGGTCTCTACGATTCTTCGCCAAGTTACGCTGACCTCTCTTTCATCTTCCCTCTGTAGTGCGTAATACTTCTTCAGCATTTGTCCTGAAAAGTACAATGTGTCATAGTTTATAGCAAGGTTGAGATATCTGTGTCGTTCGACATGACACATCCAATATCAGCTGGCTTTTTTTGGTACCGTGTTTGCCATCCAACTGCGATGGCTCTTCTCTTGGTCAGACTGCACTAGCGCAGCCAGTTTCCAGGGTGTTCACTGGAGACAGAATAGGGTTTTTGTCAAATGTCATTCGCTGACCCTGATGTAGGTTATGAGTCACTAGATGCTGTCAGCTCATTCACTGCTGTGGCTTAGACCACAGGGGTCCATACCAAGGCACTTCATGTGATCGTGTCTGACTCCTTTCTTTGACCACTGGGGTCCATACCAAGGCAGTTCATGTGATCATGTCTGACTCCTTTCTTTGACCACTGGGGTCCATACCAAGGCAGTTCTTGTGATCGTGTTTGACTCGTTTCTTAGACCACAGGGGTCCATACCAAGGCAGTTCTTGTGATCGTGTTTGACTCGTTTCTTAGGACATGGCTTATCCTGCTCCATCGTTGACCGATCATGATGGTGTTCATGTCTTCTTGATTGCTCAGGGCAAGCAGCTTCCGGTTGGGGATGGTGCTTGGCTAGAAAATTATATAAATATTTGTTAGGCAGGTTGTGTGAAAAGATAATAATTTTAATGTTTATTTTAAAATTTCTCTACTACTGCTAAATATTCCCATAATGTTTGATCAGGCAAAATATACTGATCAGCCATGTTAGTCAGGGTCAGGCAAAACATACTGATCAGACATGTTAGTCAGGATCAGGCAAAACATACTGATCAGACATGTTAGTCAGGGTCAGGCAAAATATACTGATCAGCCATGTTAGTCAGGGTCAGGCAAAATATACTGATCAGACATGTTAGTCAGGGTCAGGCAAAACATACTGATCAGACATGTTAGTCAGGGTCAGGCAAAACATACTGATCAAACATGTTAGTCAGGGTCAGGCAAAATATACTGATCAGACATGTTAGTCAGGGTCAGGCAAAACATACTGATCAGACATGTTAGTCAGGGTCAGGCAAAACATACTGATCAGACATGTTAGTCAGGGTTAGGCAAAATATACGGATCAGCCATGTTAGTCAGGGTCAGGCAAAATATACTGATCAGACATGTTAGTCAGGGTCAGGCAAAATATACTGATCAGACATGTTAGTCAGGGTCAGGCAAAACATACTGATCAGACATGTTAGTCAGGGTTAGGCAAAATATACTGATCAGACATGTTAGTCAGGGTCAGGCAAAATATACTGATCAGACATGTTAGTCACGGTCAGGCAAAATATACTGATCAGACATGTTAGTCAGGGTCAGGCAAAACATATTGGCCAAAAGCCCCACCTCAGCTTCGTAGTATCCCTCCCTGGAAATGGGTTGTTTTCATGACAGCCAGGCTAACGAGCTGAGTGATCAACATGATCCCCGTAGAATAAAGTGACATGCAGATGAAGCCAAACATAGCACAGCCGCCTGGACGACCGTAGTCCACCTTCATCAGAATGTGAGGAAAGCTACTGCAACCACCACTTAACGTCCTTGCAGGGCTCACACAAAAGAGTAACCTACTCAATGTAGGCATTCACAAACAACAACCCATAATGGACAGAAACTATACGCTTTCTAGAACCTCAACGTTTGTTTTTTTTTGTCAAGTCACCTGATGTTCATATTTCTCAGACAGCTTTCATTGAAAGTATTGTCCATGTTTCTGAGGCACACATAAAATAGCAATGAAGCATTGCCTTTTTTTTCTCCTAATGCATGTAATAAGCTTACTTTGTATATTAACCACACACAGGCATTTTCATTCCAGCCTCCATTGATCTGATAGTTTATTTATTGATTATCCATGATTAGCTTCCATATGACATATTTGCTCTATGTGTAATCGCTGAACTCTTTTTATTTGCGCTTATATTGATAAAGCCTTATTGCAGGGTAGGCACATCCCAGGTTGCCATGGCGCCTAACATTACAGGACCAGTGTTGTATTTACTCACACAATTTCCCACATCGCTTATACAACCCATGCCCCTCCCTCTCTATATCTCTCTCTCTCTCTCTCTCTCTCCCTCTTGCTCTCCCACTTTGTATTAAGGGACACAAAATAGAATATTTCCCAGTGTAATTTCTCTTGTTTTGTTAACTTTCAAGGCTAGATTGCTGATGTCATGTTACGAATCAGCAAAGTGGAAATACAAAAGTGTTTCTTTCTCAATAAATTTTGATTTGCTCATTTATAATTCATATTTTAAAGATCAATTGACCCATACCCTCCGGCGTGTTGCACTAAACTACGAGAAACTTTTCGTCCAGCACTTTGCCTAGCTTCTACATTTTGAAGCTGGCTCCTAGTTACTAAACCTTCATCTTCATCGATCAACTGATGCAATGCTTCTAGTCCGGTGAGGTTCATGAAGGAGACTGCATTTTAGGTCTTTGCCGATCCCCCACAGCTTTTTGAACATAATATCTGCCCCAGGCCAGATTGCCTCTTTTTGATATGTATAAGTGGGGCATTCCTGCAGAATATGTTCTGGTATTTGCTTGAGTGACACGTGGCAGTGTCTCTGAGACCCATTCTGTTGAGGTGAATCTTGAGTATGCAAACATGCTGTTCTGAGTCTAAAGATCTTTGACTGTCTATCTCGGCCAAGTTTGTCTATGCTGTCATTTTCTGGCTTGTATTCTTTGGGCTGATCTCTCCATTATATCCTCATGGATCATTTGATGAGTTGGGAAGGCGTGGCCTAGTGGTCAAGTGGCACGGCTCACAACCAGAAGGTGCTGGGTTCGATCCCCATCACAGCACCGGCCGTAATCCCGGGGAAGCAAACCCTTAAAAAATGCAGGAAGAAGCAGACCCTTACATAAAATGCATGCTGAAGTCGGATGCACTGGGCCGACAGGCACAAAATAGAAACCCTGTCTCTTCTGCTTCTGTAGAACGTGTGTCCAAGAGTTGCTAGGGTACTGTCTCTTCTGCTTCTGTAGAACGTGTGTGCAAGAGTTGCTAGGGTACTGTCTCTTCTGCTTCTGTAGAACGTGTGTCCAAGAGTTGCTAGGGTACTGTCTGAACGGGGAGTTTTTGTTCTTTTGCTGATTGCTGACTTTTATTCGTTAACCCTGGAACCGCCTAGGTTATTTTATACCTGTCCTGGCTCCGATTCCAAGTTTCTAGAATGAGTGCTTCACACTGTCTGGTTTCAGCTTCAAGGATGTCTGCATATTTTCTGTGAATTTCTCTGGTCAGATTGTTGGAGCTTTTCCTTAGTAGTCTGTTTTTTGTTCTCTCTTGGAACTTCTAGTGCAGAGGATGATCAGGTAACCTCTTTAGTTTTTCAAACTGATCAAGGGATTTGTATTTTTTCCTTAATCCAAATGGCTCAATATTTGCTGTTTTTCCCAGCTCCGTAATTGGAGTGCTTTTCAATGCCCCAAGGGTAATTCTGAGATCCATATTTTGGATTCTGTCTAGTTTTCCTGTTTGTTTTGGCCACTGTTGACCAAGTGCTAGAGGCATATTCCATGATTGGTCCGATTGCACCAGTGTAGACTTGCTTGAGAATTTTGTTGTTGACCCTCCCACAATTTACTAGCCAGTTTTTTCATCACTGAGAGTCCTTTTAAGGCCCTTGTCTGGATTTTCTCTATATTTGACTTCCAGGTAAGTCTCGAGTCAAATATGACTCCAAGGAATGTGGGTGTGTCAAACTGGGGTATTTGTTCCTAAACAAATTTGTCACTCCCTGTCTTATTGCATAGAATAGGATTTTTATGGAAAAATAACATCACGAAAATGAGAGACTGCAGTTCAACTTATCTCTTTCTATTTTCATTATATCATGACCACAACTGCTGTTTCATACAGATTTTTAAAAAAAATATGCATTTTATAACATAAGGTGATTATAGAAGGTTGTGCATGAGTCTAGCACATGTCAAACTTATCACTACAGTAATGAATGAAACTGGCTGGACTGTTACTAGGTGTCTAAGACCTACACCAACAGAGAAAATTGACCCCATAGTCGGGGTTGTTCCACCTGAGACATGAAGAATTGTTGCATCATAGATAGGAAGAGAGAAACAGGTAAACGATCCAACGCAACCTTTGTTTGGACATCTGGTGCGTCGCACAAGACTGAAATCAAGACGAAGTTTCTCACGGTCAACCTAACCCCAACAGACTAATCCTGGAACACGCTGCATCGAATGATGGAAAGAGCTGACGGAGGTCCACTAGATCAAGTTGCAGGAGGAACCTGCGCCTGGACATCACATGCCATACGCAACACGGAAGTCACTAAATAGACCTGGAACTGGCGCATTACGATTTAGAAAAAAACTTCAAAGGATGGGGATACACGGATGATGAAACATGTGAATGTGGAGCAAAACGAGACCACCTGATGATCTGTCCATATGCCCCGGAGACTTGTAGAATGGACGACCTGCTGACTGGCAGCGACAGGGCAATTCGCGCGACTGAGTACTGGAAGAATGATGTGTGACGTAGTGCCTGAGATACGGAAAGTAAGTAAGTATGTGGCTAGCTACGGTATCATATAGAAATCAATGCTGTTGAAACAGGCTTCCTGTAAGGGGCCCAGCTGTAGTGGTGACCCTATGCTTTATGTGGAGTGAAAGTTCAATCACTCAATTAGTGGACATGTTCATTCTTCCCCAGTTAAGGTAGCTATGATCCATACGTGTGAGAGACACTAAATGGCAAAGAGTAGATACAGAATCTTTGTGTTTTTTGTCATTCCTTTACGTGCACACATAATCTTTTGTGTTTTTTGTCATTCATTTACGTGAACACAGACTCTTTGTGTTTTTAGTGGTTCCTTTACATGCACACAGAATCTTTGTGTTTTTAGTGGTTCCTTTAAGTGAGCACATAATCTTTGTGTTTTTATTGGTTCCTTTACGTGCACACAGAATCTTTGTGTTTTTAGTCATTTCTTTACGTGAACACATAATATTTGTATTTTTAGCCATTCCTTTATATGCACAGTGTGAACACAGAATCTCTTGTGTTTTTAGTCAACCTCCAATAAGACTAGATGCTGATCTCACCTCCCTTGAGACTAGGGGGATACTTGAACCCCCGTGATTGACCCTTTTTGTTTCTTGAGAGGCAAGTATTTTTACCTCTCAGCAATAGTGAGCCTTGATATAATAATAATGTTTGCCTAGGCATCTAAGGCTCATTGTGCTGGTCGACACTACCATGTCCAGCTGCTGGGGCATGTAGCCAAACCTTGTCCAGTGTTGAAGGAAAGACTGCTATCTGCCGGAGCCATGTAGAATGGGGGGAAGGGGAGGTAGGTAGACCGTTGTAATTGAACATGTTCTGGTGAGCCGGAACTTCCTGGTCCAGTCAAACTACATATTCGAACACGGATAGAAGGTGGCGAACCAGTGTCAGAGATGGAAGGAGGACTTGACATTGCGGACAAGATCGGATACCGAGTATGCGCCGATGGTTTCACATGTGAAAGGCATCGAGTCCTGATATGCCCTGTTTAAGTAGAGCCCAAGTCTCTGAACCTTACAGGGGGACAGGAATCACACACGTCTGATCGATTTGTATTTTGAATCCAAAAGAGAGTCTGCTGTTATTCCATACGCGGTATATGCCTTTCATAACGGAGACAGCAAGACCAACCTGTCTTAACATGTCAGGAGCACCATGT
Source organism: Ariolimax columbianus (assembly GCA_036924085.1). Classification (NCBI taxonomy): domain Eukaryota; kingdom Metazoa; phylum Mollusca; class Gastropoda; order Stylommatophora; family Arionidae; genus Ariolimax; species Ariolimax columbianus. The sequence continues at coordinate 9,697,518 of JAVGWX010000015.1, read as the reverse complement.
CCATCAGATGAAAATTGAACTTCTCAGGTATATGAATTCACTATTACCCTCCGCCGTGTGACCATGGACAACTATGCTATGAAGACTAGTGTTGGAACTGACATTCTGAATTTTTGTCCTGGCCCAAATATTGATAGACCCGAGTTTGATGTTTCGAGATCCAATTTCTTAAGAGACTGCTGCAGAGCTGCATTGTCTAGGCAGGCTAGGACTATGTCATCAGCATGGGCGAGGTCTGTGATGCATGTCTGGTCATTGTCGATGCCCTGGTGGTGAGAGTCGGTGAAGAATGCAGTCGATGGCACGGCAGAACAGGTCAGGAGCTAGGACGCAGCCCAGCCTATTCCCCGAAGATGTTGGGAACCCTCGATATGGTTTATATATATTTGTATATATTAGCTGTTTACTTCCTGTTTTTCAGTGTTCGCAGTGTCATGCATAAACATCTCCAGAAAGTGAATGAAGTTACTTTTGACAAGATCTTCAATCAACGGATAGGTATGTGTATATCTGTTTGTGGGTCAAAGTTGATGTCTGACTGCGTACGATGAAGAAGAAGAAGAAGTTTGTGGGTGATTGTAGTGATATACCTTAGGTTTCTTCCTTTGTTACTGCAGCCAGAGTATAGTGCCCCCACTGCGGCTGGTTGGAAATAAAGACTAAGACCAACTTAACTCTTTCGGGATGTACCGAAATTCCCATGTTTTGTGCAGTGGATTTTCATTTAGTGTTACAGTAAAAGTGTCACTGTATTTTATAGTATCATATTATGTGGCCTGGTAGGGCGAGCAACAACATCATCGCTGCCAACTGGATAAATGTCACCTTGCAATGGATCCCTGGACATAGTGGGATACTAGGGAACGAGATGGATGACAGATTGGCGAAAACAGGAGCCTTGAAAAAATAATTGGATAGACCCTGCAGTAATCACACAGTAAAACAAATTATTAAGAATAATACTCTGGAAATCTGGATGAACAGGTGGGTGATGGGAACAACAGGTCACAGTGTATTTAGAGAAATGTCACAACCAAAAAGTAAAGATGAAATAAATAAACTACATAGAGGAGATCAAAGTCTCATCTTTCAGTTCCGAACAGGACATACCAGAGTCAATAGCCACTTAAACCGCATCAATCCCCAGCACCTGCCCTTTTGCAGACAATGCTCTCATCCTGCTGAAACAGTTCAACACCTACTCATTGAGTGTAAGGCGCTTGCGGACATGAGGAAAAGATTCTTACAAGCACTGCCAACAATTGCCAACACACTGTATGGAGCACTGAAACAACTGAAGAAGACCTGTATCCATATAAAAATGGCATTGGGCTTCCAAGAGCAGTCTTGCTCAGCAGCTATGGGATAACAACAACATATGGCCATGTCTTATATAGAATGAAATTGCATGAGCAATAAGAAAATATAAATCATATAAATATATCTTTATTTGTAAAGAAGTATGGGATGGCTGTTGTCGAAAAGTAAGATGCTCTTATCTCAAAGCGATGAACGGAAATGGCATGGGTTTGAGTCCCGTAGGTTTCAAGCGACTCCTGGTATCAAAGAGGTCGGGCCAAAATGTCAAATGCCTGAATTACCTCCAATTGTTTTGACTTATGTTTTGCAACTGTTCCATGGTAGCTTGGGACCAAAGAGTGAGGTTGATGACCAGCACAGCTTCTTCCTCACTACAATCCAAATACAGCGCAAGTTACATCATCAAGACAAAACTGTCTGTTGATGCCGCCATCATCACTTACGATGGGCAATTAACTAACTTTTCAGTAAAGAAGTAAGAAATATACAACAACAAAAAAGTGTGCAGCAAAAACAATTAATGTGTGCAGCAAAAACAATTAATGTGTGCAGCAAAAACAATTAATGTGTGCAGCAAAAACAATTAATGTGTGCAGCAAAAACAATTAATGTGTGCAGCAAAAACAATTAATGTGTGCAGCAAAAACAATTAATGTGTGCAGCAAAAACAATTAATGTGTCAGATTTACCTAATATAGGCTGCTAATCTATGTTTGTTTTTTTTGGTGGGTCCGCCTTATTTATCTATTCCCCAAGGCGGTGTGAGTTCCACTGTGGTTTTTATTTTGCACCTGTCAGCCCAGTGCATCCGACCAGCAGGCATTTTATGTAAGGGTCTGCTTCCTCCTGTATTTTCTAAGGGTTTGCTTCCCCGAGTTGTGAGCCGTTTCATTTAAAATAGCATTTAAATTACGTGAGTAATCAGAACATTGTTTCTCAGCTATGGACCAGCAGCTCCGCAGGAATTTGTATGGTTTAGCCAGTCCTTTAAATGTACTTAAGACAATTAAATGAAATCATTTCTCTACTGGGTAACGGCCAGTGCTGTGATTCGGGAGCGAACCCAGCACCTTTAGATTGTGAGCCGTTCACTTAACCACAAGTCCACATCTTCCCAATTTTTATATAAAACGTAATTAAAGTTGTTTTTGTTTCATTCTTTGTCCCTGACAAAGATCGTGTGGCCACTACATAAGTTTTGTTTTATTTTGTCCTGATGCGGTCGCAGTGCCATTACTTGTATCTGTTTTTGTCCAATTTAATAAAGAAACTCAGACGAAGATACCTGTCTGTACATAATTATTTTTTCCTTTTTAAAATAAAGACGAGTTTCTTTTGCTGTAAAACCCTCAAAGCCTTTTGCGAGTCAATGTTATGTATTTTACACAAAAGTAGCACCAGCGTTTCATCTGCTTCTTCTTGCACCTCAGACCACTTAGTGCACTTTTTACAGCTCAGTGTTGACTTCACTGTGGCTAATTGTCTTTGTTGTTACATTGGCATATCTTTTTTCTTGAAAGTTACCACTTTTTGCACAATTTCAAACACGACTTTGATGTTTAGCAGAACCTGACAGTTAATAGGGTAATGAGTAATCAAAGTCCTACATGGTACGAGTGTGCATGGCACACACACAGGCTATAAAACTTTGCTTCGAAACTCTCAGACAATATTCAGCTCTTTCTCAGGTAAATACATGTTTGTTCTTGTTCCTCCAGGAACGTTGGGCAGTAACTGATGCTTTTCATTTGTTCCTATTCTGAGTTGTCTTCATAAGCATAAGTATGGTAAAGTCACTAATGTAGAACTGTTGGAGAGAACCAGACAGAATAGAGAGATTGAAATGGTATGGTAAGATCACTAATGTTGAACTGTTGGACAGAACCAGACAGAATAGAGATATTGAAATGGTATGATAAGATCACTAATGTTGAACTGTTGGAGAGAACCAGACAGAATAGAGAGATTGAAATGGTATGATAAGATCACTAATGTTGAACTGTTGGAGAGAACCAGACAGAATAGAGAGATTGAAATGGTATGATAATATCACTAATGTAGAACTGTTGGACAGAACCAGACAGAATAGAGAGATTGAAATGGTATGATAAGATCACTAATGTAGAACTGTTGGAGAGAACCAGACAGAATAGAGAGATTGAAATGGTATGATAAGATCACTAATGTTGAACTGTTGGAGAGAACCAGACAGAATAGAGAGATTGAAATGGTATGATAAGATCACTAATGTAGAACTGTTGGACAGAACCAGACAGAATAGAGAGATTGAAATGGTATGGTAAGATCACTAATGTGGAACTGTTGGAGAGAACCAGACAGAATAGAGAGATTGAAATGGTATGATAAGATCACTAATGTTGAACTGTTGGACAGAACCAGACAGAATAGAGAGATTGAAATGGTATGATAAGATCACTAATGTAGAACTGTTGGAGAGAACCAGACAGAATAGAGAGATTGAAATGGTATGATAAGATCACTAATGTAGAACTGTTGGAGAGAACCAGACAGAATAGAGAGATTGAAATGGTATGATAAGATCACTAATGTGGAACTGTTGGAGAGAACCAGACAGAATAGAGAGATTGAAATGGTATGATAAGATCACTAATGTTGAACTGTTGGAGAGAACCAGACAGAATAGAGAGATTGAAATGGTATGATAAGATCACTAATGTTGAACTGTTGGAGAGAACCAGACAGAATAGAGAGATTGAAATGGTATGATAAGATCACTAATGTTGAACTGTTGGAGAGAACCAGACAGAATAGAGAGATTGAAATGGTATGATAAGATCACTAATGTTGAACTGTTGGACAGAACCAGACAGAATAGAGAGATTGAAATGGTATGATAAGATCACTAATGTAGAACTGTTGGACAGAACCAGACAGAATAGAGAGATTGAAATGGTATGGTAAGATCACTAATGTAGAACTGTTGGAGAGAACCAGACAGAATAGAGAGATTGAAATGGTATGGTAAGATCACTAATGTAGAACTGTTGGAGAGAACCAGACAGAATAGAGAGATTGAAATGGTATGGTAAGATCACTAATGTAGAACTGTTGGAGAGAACCAGACAGAATAGAGAGATTGAAATGGTATGGTAAGATCACTAATGTTGAACTGTTGGAGAGAACCAGACAGAATAGAGAGATTGAAATGGTATGGTAAGATCACTAATGTAGAACTGTTGGAGAGAACCAGACAGAATAGAGAGATTGAAATGGTATGGTAAGATCACTAATGTAGAACTGTTGGAGAGAACCAGACAGAATAGAGAGATTGAAATGGTATGGTAAGATCACTAATGTTGAACTGTTGGACAGAACCAGACAGAATAGAGAGATTGAAATGGTATGATAAGATCACTAATGTAGAACTGTTGGACAGAACCAGACAGAATAGAGAGATTGAAATGGTATGGTAAGATCACTAATGTAGAACTGTTGGAGAGAACCAGACAGAATAGAGAGATTGAAATGGTATGGTAAGATCACTAATGTAGAACTGTTGGAGAGAACCAGACAGAATAGAGAGATTGAAATGGTATGGTAAGATCACTAATGTAGAACTGTTGGAGAGAACCAGACAGAATAGAGAGATTGAAATGGTATGGTAAGATCACTAATGTTGAACTGTTGGAGAGAACCAGACAGAATAGAGAGATTGAAATGGTATGATAAGATCACTAATGTTGAACTGTTGGAGAGAACCAGACAGAATAGAGAGATTGAAATGGTATGATAAGATCACTAATGTTGAACTGTTGGACAGAACCAGACAGAATAGAGAGATTGAAATGGTATGATAAGATCACTAATGTTGAACTGTTGGAGAGAACCAGACAGAATAGAGAGATTGAAATGGTATGATAAGATCACTAATGTTGAACTGTTGGAGAGAACCAGACAGAATAGAGAGATTGAAATGGTATGATAAAATCACTAATGTAGAACTGTTGGAGAGAACCAGACAGAATAGAGAGATTGAAATGGTATGATAAGATCACTAATGTTGAACTGTTGGAGAGAACCAGACAGAATAGAGAGATTGAAATGGTATGATAAGATCACTAATGTTGAACTGTTGGAGAGAACCAGACAGAATAGAGAGATTGAAATGGTATGATAAGATCACTAATGTAGAACTGTTGGAGAGAACCAGACAGAATAGAGAGATTGAAATGGTATGATAAGATCACTAATGTTGAACTGTTGGAGAGAACCAGACAGAATAGAGAGATTGAAATGGTATGATAAGATCACTAATGTTGAACTGTTGGAGAGAACCAGACAGAATAGAGAGATTGAAATGGTATGGTAAAGTCACTAATGTAGAACTGTTGGAGAGAACCAGACAGAATAGAGAGATTGAAATGGTATGATAAGATCACTAATGTTGAACTGTTGGAGAGAACCAGACAGAATAGAGAGATTGAAATGGTATGGTAAAGTCACTAATGTAGAACTGTTGGAGAGAACCAGACAGAATAGAGAGATTGAAATGGTATGGTAAAGTCACTAATGTAGAACTGTTGGAGAGAACCAGACAGAATAGAGAGATTGAAATGGTATGATAAGATCACTAATGTGGAACTGTTGGAGAGAACCAGACAGAATAGAGAGATTGAAATGGTATGATAAGATCACTAATGTTGAACTGTTGGAGAGAACCAGACAGAATAGAGAGATTGAAATGGTATGGTAAGATCACTAATGTTGAACTGTTGGAGAGAACCAGACAGAATAGAGAGATTGAAATGGTATAGTAAAGTCACTAATGTAGAACTGTTGGAGAGAACCAGACAGAATAGAGAGATTGAAATGGTATGATAAGATCACTAATGTAGAACTGTTGGAGAGAACCAGACAGAATAGAGAGATTGAAATGGTATGATAATATCACTAATGTTGAACTGTTGGAGAGAACCAGACAGAATAGAGAGATTGAAATGGTATGATAATATCACTAATGTTGAACTGTTGGAGAGAACCAGACAGAATAGAGAGATTGAAATGGTATGATAAGATCACTAATGTTGAACTGTTGGAGAGAACCAGACAGAATAGAGAGATTGAAATGGTATGATAAGATCACTAATGTTGAACTGTTGGAGAGAACCAGACAGAATAGAGAGATTGAAATGGTATGATAAGATCACTAATGTTGAACTGTTGGAGAGAACCAGACAGAATAAAGAGATTGAAATGGTATGGTAAAGTCACTAATGTAGAACTGTTGGAGAGAACCAGACAGAATAGAGAGATTGAAATGGTATGATAAGATCACTAATGTAGAACTGTTGGAGAGAACCAGACAGAATAGAGAGATTGAAATGGTATGATAATATCACTAATGTTGAACTGTTGGAGAGAACCAGACAGAATAGAGAGATTGAAATGGTATGATAAGATCACTAATGTTGAACTGTTGGAGAGAACCAGACAGAATAGAGAGATTGAAATGGTATGATAAGATCACTAATGTGGAACTGTTGGAGAGAACCAGACAGAATAGAGAGATTGAAATGGTATGATAAGATCACTAATGTTGAACTGTTGGAGAGAACCAGACAGAATAGAGAGATTGAAATGGTATGATAAGATCACTAATGTAGAACTGTTGGAGAGAACCAGACAGAATAGAGAGATTGAAATGGTATGATAAGATCACTAATGTTGAACTGTTGGAGAGAACCAGACAGAATAGAGAGATTGAAATGGTATGATAAGATCACTAATGTAGAACTGTTGGAGAGAACCAGACAGAATAGAGAGATTGAAATGGTATGATAAGATCACTAATGTTGAACTGTTGGAGAGAACCAGACAGAATAGAGAGATTGAAATGGTATGATAAGATCACTAATGTAGAACTGTTGGAGAGAACCAGACAGAATAGAGAGATTGAAATGGTATAATAAGATCACTAATGTAGAACTGTTGGAGAGAACCAGACAGAATAGAGAGATTGAAATGGTATGATAAGATCACTAATGTTGAACTGTTGGAGAGAACCAGACAGAATAGAGAGATTGAAATGGTATGATAAGATCACTAATGTTGAACTGTTGGAGAGAACCAGACAGAATAGAGAGATTGAAATGGTATGATAAGATCACTAATGTTGAACTGTTGGAGAGAACCAGACAGAATAGAGAGATTGAAATGGTATGATAAGATCACTAATGTTGAACTGTTGGAGAGAACCAGACAGAATAGAGAGATTGAAATGGTATGATAAGATCACTAATGTTGAACTGTTGGAGAGAACCAGACAGAATAGAGAGATTGAAATGGTATGATAAGATCACTAATGTTGAACTGTTGGAGAGAACCAGACAGAATAGAGAGATTGAAATGGTATGATAAGATCACTAATGTTGAACTGTTGGAGAGAACCAGACAGAATAGAGAGATTGAAATGGTATGATAAGATCACTAATGTTGAACTGTTGGACAGAACCAGACAGAATAGAGAGATTGAAATGGTATGATAAGATCACTAATGTTGAACTGTTGGACAGAACCAGACAGAATAGAGAGATTGAAATGGTATGATAATATCACTAATGTGGAACTGTTGGACAGAACCAGACAGAATAGAGAGATTGAAATGGTATGATAATATCACTAATGTGGAACTGTTGGACAGAACCAGACAGAATAGAGAGATTGAAATGGTATGGTAAGATCACTAATGTGGAACTGTTGGAGAGAACCAGACAGAATAGAGAGATTGAAATGGTATGATAATATCACTAATGTTGAACTGTTGGAGAGAACCAGACAGAATAGAGAGATTGAAATGGTATGGTAAGATCACTAATGTAGAACTGTTGGACAGAACCAGACAGAATAGAGAGATTGAAATGGTATGATAATATCACTAATGTTGAACTGTTGGAGAGAACCAGACAGAATAAAGAGATTGAAATGGTATGATAAGATCACTAATGTTGAACTGTTGGAGAGAACCAGACAGAATAGAGAGATTGAAATGGTATGATAAGATCACTAATGTGGAACTGTTGGAGAGAACCAGACAGAATAGAGAGATTGAAATGGTATGATAAGATGACTAATGTGGAACTGTTGGAGAGAACCAGACAAAATAGAGAGATTGAAATGGTATGATAAGATCACTAATGTTGAACTGTTGGAGAGAACCAGACAGAATAGAGAGATTGAAATGGTATGATAAGATCACTAATGTAGAACTGTTGGAGAGAACCAGACAGAATAGAGAGATTGAAATGGTATGATAAGATCACTAATGTTGAACTGTTGGAGAGAACCAGACAGAATAGAGAGATTGAAATGGTATGGTAAGATCACTAATGTAGAACTGTTGGAGAGAACCAGACAGAATAGAGAGATTGAAATGGTATGGTAAGATCACTAATGTAGAACTGTTGGAGAGAACCAGACAAAATAGAGAGATTGAAATGGTATGATAAGATCACTAATGTTGAACTGTTGGAGAGAACCAGACAGAATAGAGAGATTGAAATGGTATGATAAGATCACTAATGTAGAACTGTTGGAGAGAACCAGACAGAATAGAGAGATTTAAATGGTATGGTAAGATCACTAATGTAGAACTGTTGGAGAGAACCAGACAGAATAGAGAGATTGAAATGGTATGATAAAATCACTAATGTTGAACTGTTGGAGAGAACCAGACAAAATAGAGAGATTGAAATGGTATGATAAGATCACTAATGTTGAACTGTTGGAGAGAACCAGACAGAATAGAGAGATTGAAATGGTATGATAAGATCACTAATGTAGAACTGTTGGAGAGAACCAGACAGAATAGAGAGATTGAAATGGTATGATAAGATCACTAATGTGGAACTGTTGGACAGAACGAGACAGAATAGAGAGATTGAAATGGTATGATAAGATCACTAATGTGGAACTGTTGGACAGAACCAGACAGAATAGAGAGATTGAATTGGTATGATAAGATCACTAATGTGGAACTGTTGGACAGAACCAGACAGAATAGAGAGATTGAAATGGTATGATAAGATCACTAATGTTGAACTGTTGGAGAGAACCAGACAGAATAGAGAGATTGAAATGGTATGATAAGATCACTAATGTTGAACTGTTGGAGAGAACCAGACAGAATAGAGAGATTGAAATGGTATGATAATATCACTAATGTAGAACTGTTGGACAGAACCAGACAGAATAGAGAGATTGAAATGGTATGATAAGATCACTAATGTAGAACTGTTGGAGAGAACCAGACAGAATAGAGAGATTGAAATGGTATGATAAGATCACTAATGTTGAACTGTTGGAGAGAACCAGACAGAATAGAGAGATTGAAATGGTATGATAAGATCACTAATGTAGAACTGTTGGACAGAACCAGACAGAATAGAGAGATTGAAATGGTATGGTAAGATCACTAATGTGGAACTGTTGGAGAGAACCAGACAGAATAGAGAGATTGAAATGGTATGATAAGATCACTAATGTTGAACTGTTGGACAGAACCAGACAGAATAGAGAGATTGAAATGGTATGATAAGATCACTAATGTAGAACTGTTGGAGAGAACCAGACAGAATAGAGAGATTGAAATGGTATGATAAGATCACTAATGTAGAACTGTTGGAGAGAACCAGACAGAATAGAGAGATTGAAATGGTATGATAAGATCACTAATGTGGAACTGTTGGAGAGAACCAGACAGAATAGAGAGATTGAAATGGTATGATAAGATCACTAATGTTGAACTGTTGGAGAGAACCAGACAGAATAGAGAGATTGAAATGGTATGATAAGATCACTAATGTTGAACTGTTGGAGAGAACCAGACAGAATAGAGAGATTGAAATGGTATGATAAGATCACTAATGTTGAACTGTTGGAGAGAACCAGACAGAATAGAGAGATTGAAATGGTATGATAAGATCACTAATGTGGAACTGTTGGACAGAACCAGACAGAATAGAGAGATTGAAATGGTATGATAAGATCACTAATGTTGAACTGTTGGAGAGAACCAGACAGAATAGAGAGATTGAAATGGTATGATAAGATCACTAATGTTGAACTGTTGGAGAGAACCAGATAGAATAGAGAGATTGAAATGGTATGGTAATATCACTAATGTAGAACTGTTGGAGAGAACCAGACAGAATAGAGAGATTGAAATGGTATGGTAAGATCACTAATGTAGAACTGTTGGAGAGAACCAGACAGAATAGAGAGATTGAAATGGTATGATAAGATCACTAATGTTGAACTGTTGGAGAGAACCAGACAGAATAGAGAGATTGAAATGGTATGGTAAGATCACTAATGTTGAACTGTTGGAGAGAACCAGACAGAATAGAGAGATTGAAATGGTATGGTAAGATCACTAATGTGGAACTGTTGGACATAACCAGACAGAATAGAGAGATTGAAATGGTATGATAAGATCACTAATGTTGAACTGTTGGAGAGAACCAGACAGAATAGAGAGATTGAAATGGTATGATAAGATCACTAATGTTGAACTGTTGGAGAGAACCAGACAGAATAGAGAGATTGAAATGGTATGATAATATCACTAATGTAGAACTGTTGGACAGAACCAGACAGAATAGAGAGATTGAAATGGTATGATAAGATCACTAATGTTGAACTGTTGGAGAGAACCAGACAGAATAGAGAGATTGAAATGGTATGATAAGATCACTAATGTAGAACTGTTGGACAGAACCAGACAGAATAGAGAGATTGAAATGGTATGGTAAGATCACTAATGTGGAACTGTTGGAGAGAACCAGACAGAATAGAGAGATTGAAATGGTATGATAAGATCACTAATGTTGAACTGTTGGACAGAACCAGACAGAATAGAGAGATTGAAATGGTATGATAAGATCACTAATGTAGAACTGTTGGAGAGAACCAGACAGAATAGAGAGATTGAAATGGTATGATAAGATCACTAATGTAGAACTGTTGGAGAGAACCAGACAGAATAGAGAGATTGAAATGGTATGATAAGATCACTAATGTGGAACTGTTGGAGAGAACCAGACAGAATAGAGAGATTGAAATGGTATGATAAGATCACTAATGTTGAACTGTTGGAGAGAACCAGACAGAATAGAGAGATTGAAATGGTATGATAAGATCACTAATGTTGAACTGTTGGAGAGAACCAGACAGAATAGAGAGATTGAAATGGTATGATAAGATCACTAATGTTGAACTGTTGGAGAGAACCAGACAGAATAGAGAGATTGAAATGGTATGATAAGATCACTAATGTTGAACTGTTGGAGAGAACCAGATAGAATAGAGAGATTGAAATGGTATGGTAATATCACTAATGTAGAACTGTTGGAGAGAACCAGACAGAATAGAGAGATTGAAATGGTATGGTAAGATCACTAATGTAGAACTGTTGGAGAGAACCAGACAGAATAGAGAGATTGAAATGGTATGATAAGATCACTAATGTTGAACTGTTGGAGAGAACCAGACAGAATAGAGAGATTGAAATGGTATGGTAAGATCACTAATGTTGAACTGTTGGAGAGAACCAGACAGAATAGAGAGATTGAAATGGTATGGTAAGATCACTAATGTGGAACTGTTGGACATAACCAGACAGAATAGAGAGATTGAAATGGTATGATAAGATCACTAATGTTGAACTGTTGGAGAGAACCAGACAGAATAGAGAGATTGAAATGGTATGATAAGATCACTAATGTTGAACTGTTGGAGAGAACCAGACAGAATAGAGAGATTGAAATGGTATGATAAGATCACTAATGTAGAACTGTTGGAGAGAACCAGACAGAATAGAGAGATTGAAATGGTATGATAAGATCACTAATGTTGAACTGTTGGAGAGAACCAGACAGAATAGAGAGATTGAAATGGTATGATAAGATCACTAATGTAGAACTGTTGGACAGAACCAGACAGAATAGAGAGATTGAAATGGTATGGTAAGATCACTAATGTGGAACTGTTGGAGAGAACCAGACAGAATAGAGAGATTGAAATGGTATGATAAGATCACTAATGTTGAACTGTTGGACAGAACCAGACAGAATAGAGAGATTGAAATGGTATGATAAGATCACTAATGTAGAACTGTTGGAGAGAACCAGACAGAATAGAGAGATTGAAATGGTATGATAAGATCACTAATGTAGAACTGTTGGAGAGAACCAGACAGAATAGAGAGATTGAAATGGTATGATAAGATCACTAATGTGGAACTGTTGGAGAGAACCAGACAGAATAGAGAGATTGAAATGGTATGATAAGATCACTAATGTTGAACTGTTGGAGAGAACCAGACAGAATAGAGAGATTGAAATGGTATGATAAGATCACTAATGTTGAACTGTTGGAGAGAACCAGACAGAATAGAGAGATTGAAATGGTATGATAAGATCACTAATGTTGAACTGTTGGAGAGAACCAGACAGAATAGAGAGATTGAAATGGTATGATAAGATCACTAATGTGGAACTGTTGGACAGAACCAGACAGAATAGAGAGATTGAAATGGTATGATAAGATCACTAATGTTGAAATGTTGGAGAGAACCAGACAGAATAGAGAGATTGAAATGGTATGATAAGATCACTAATGTTGAACTGTTGGAGAGAACCAGATAGAATAGAGAGATTGAAATGGTATGGTAATATCACTAATGTAGAACTGTTGGAGAGAACCAGACAGAATAGAGAGATTGAAATGGTATGGTAAGATCACTAATGTAGAACTGTTGGAGAGAACCAGACAGAATAGAGAGATTGAAATGGTATGATAAGATCACTAATGTTGAACTGTTGGAGAGAACCAGACAGAATAGAGAGATTGAAATGGTATGGTAAGATCACTAATGTTGAACTGTTGGAGAGAACCAGACAGAATAGAGAGATTGAAATGGTATGGTAAGATCACTAATGTGGAACTGTTGGACATAACCAGACAGAATAGAGAGATTGAAATGGTATGATAAGATCACTAATGTGGAACTGTTGGACAGAACCAGACAGAATAGAGAGATTGAAATGGTATGATAAGATCACTAATGTGGAACTGTTGGAGAGAACCAGACAGAATAGAGAGATTGAAATGGTATGATAAGATCACTAATGTTGAACTGTTGGAGAGAACCAGACAGAATAGAGAGATTGAAATGGTATGATAAGATCACTAATGTAGAACTGTTGGAGAGAACCAGACAGAATAGAGAGATTGAAATGGTATGGTAAGATCACTAATGTTGAACTGTTGGAGAGAACCAGACAGAATAGAGAGATTGAAATGGTATGGTAATATCACTAATGTAGAACTGTTGGAGAGAACCAGACAGAATAGAGAGATTGAAATGGTATGGTAAGATCACTAATGTAGAACTGTTGGAGAGAACCAGACAGAATAGAGAGATTGAAATGGTATGATAATATCACTAATGTAGAACTGTTGGAGAGAACCAGACAGAATAGAGAGATTGAAATGGTATGGTAAGATCACTAATGTAGAACTGTTGGAGAGAACCAGACAGAATAGAGAGATTGAAATGGTATGATAAGATCACTAATGTTGAACTGTTGGAGAGAACCAGACAGAATAGAGAGATTGAAATGGTATGGTAAGATCACTAATGTTGAACTGTTGGAGAGAACCAGACAGAATAGAGAGATTGAAATGGTATGGTAAGATCACTAATGTGGAACTGTTGGACATAACCAGACAGAATAGAGAGATTGAAATGGTATGGTAAGATCACTAATGTAGAACTGTTGGACATAACCAGACAGAATAGAGAGATTGAAATGGTATGATAAGATCACTAATGTGGAACTGTTGGACAGAACCAGACAGAATAGAGAGATTGAAATGGTATGATAAGATCACTAATGTAGAACTGTTGGAGAGAACCAGACAGAATAGAGAGATTGAAATGGTATGATAAGATCACTAATGTAGAACTGTTGGAGAGAACCAGACAGAATAGAGAGATTGAAATGGTATGATAAGATCACTAATGTGGAACTGTTGGACATAACCAGACAGAATAGAGAGATTGAAATGGTATGATAAGATCACTAATGTGGAACTGTTGGACAGAACCAGAGAGAATAGAGAGATTGAAATGGTATGATAAGATCACTAATGTGGAACTGTTGGACATAACCAGAGAGATATCAGTTGAACATGGCATGAGGCGAAGACAGTTGGTGTTGGATAGGACACAGGACACACATTAAGGATACCAGCTGAAAGCTCTACAAGACAGTCTCTGTTCTGGAATCCCCAAGATAAGAGAATCAGAGGCAAACCAAAACACACATGGAGAAGTGAGCTGGAGACAAACATAAAGGAAATAGGGAATACATGGACAGAGCTAGAATGGATGGCCGAGAGCAGGAGAACTTAGCCTGTATTTCTTTAAGACCTGTGCTTTTTAATTGATTGAAAGGAGCCCCTGATGAATAAAGTTGTTTTTCTGTGATGGACTGACCAACTCGCTTCCTAGATATTTTGCTATCCCTAAGTCTAAATCAGGTGACTATTTGCAGCTGGTTAAACTAATTTCATAAAAGTATTCAATCACTTTTGATTGATTGGCTAGCATTCTGCCAGTCAGAGAAGCTACACAAAAAACCAAACAGAATCTTTAATTAATAAAAGTGCAAGATGGATGAGCTCAAGGAAACAGAGTGAAGGGTGTTTCATATTTTTGACTTGGTTTTCCTGTTTGTCAATGCTAGTCCTTTCCACGAAGGAAAGTCAATAAGTAGGTCACAAATGGCTATTTAAAAAAAACAACTAAATGAGATAGGAGCTTAAAAACAATTTATTATCTTAACTTAACTTAACGTCTTTATACTGGCTTAGAAGACCCTGTAGAGTCTGTATACAACCAGTTACATTGCACCTACATTGTCTATTATTTCTCAACATAATTTCTACCAACATTGATCCCATTGTTTGATCGGTGCAGCAAAACCTGCCGCATGGAAGTCTCTGGTCTGCTGTCAGTCACATTTGTACTTCACTTTCAACTTCTTTGTTATTTGCGAAATGTCTCTCGCTGAGGTGGGTTTTTAGTGCATCAAGCAGGTGGAAATCGCTTGGGGTTATAAGGTGGGTGTTCAAGAAGTTGCCACCCTAGTTAGTCAATTTTATCCTCGGTTAATCGAGTCGTATGTGGCCTGGAATGGGTCAGAATGCTCGATGAAAGAGCTCTTGGAAATTAACGCTGGACATACAAAATTAATGACCAACAATGCAGAGGGCTTCAGCAGTCAGGTAAAAGCTAATGGTCCAAAACTTGAAGTAGTCTACCGTTTTAAATATCAGGGTTCGATTGTCAGTGATGAAGGATCAAAATGTGAGGCGTTGGCCGGAATAGCACAGACAATAGTTGTACTAGCACGGCTTAACAAAATCTGGCAAGATAAATGGTGAGCCATATGCACGAAGATCAGATTAATGTGTACATTGGTCCTGTCAATATTCCTCTATGCTTGTGAGACATGGACAATTAAAGCTGACCTGCAGTGGAAGATACATGGCTTGAAGATGAGATGTTTCTGAAGACTTCTAAACGTCACGTACAAATATCGAGTTACAAATGAGGAAATACGAGAAAGAATTACAACAGCAATAGGAACTTCCGAAGACCTCTTGGCAACTATCAGAAGGAAACTCCCTTGGTACGGTCACAATGGTCTTGCAAATACAATCCTGCACGGAAAGGTACAAGGCAGATGATGAAGAGGTTGACCAAAACAAGGTGGGAGGACAACATAAAAGAATGGACCAATCTCAAACCAGAGAAGGCACAGGCAGCGGCCGCTGACAGAGAGGGATGGTGTATGATTATGGGGATGTCTTCATGTATGCCCCAACGACCTCACAGGTTACGGGATGAGCTTACCTAATGTGGTCTGACAATGTCATGTTGGAGCAATATTTCTGTACTCAGCAGGCCTGGACGCTGTCTTTGAATGACATTTTGAACATCAACACAACTTCACAGTATGATACATCACTCACATGGTCATCTTTCTTCTGGAAGTATGGTTAGCGACACTCCGTGATAATCCTAAAGTACTGTAAGCATAACCTGACCTGCTTCTTGGCAGAAGCTGAAGAATGATGTTTCCATTGCATTGAAGCACACTTTGAAGGAAGCATTGCCTTATGAATATCCTTTGCAGAAAGCCATCTTTCCCACAAAACAGCACAAAACAGTACGTGGGTCTTTGATTGTACCCTGTGAGCAAGTACGTCATTTTGTATCTGAGCTGCGCAGGTGCATGCGACACATAGCATCTGCTACCTAGAGTAATCACAAAATTGAATGGTGATGCCACATAATGACACCTTTTGAAGCAAACAAATACAATTTCCTGCTATGCTGTATCAGTTTGGGGCTTCTTCTTGTATCACCCTCGCACATATAACAAATATATATATATATATATATATATATATATATATATATATATATATATATATATATATATATATATAACAAAACTACCGACTGTAAACATCTATATTTTTTGGTTCTCCGTGGAGCTGAGATGCTTGCCCAGTCAGGCACACAAGCTGACCAGGACGTCGCATCTGGCATAATATACTGACCAAGACCACACGTGTCTTCTATGTAGCGTTCGTTGGAAACAGGCTGTATTTAAAGTAGTCTGGTTAATGAGATGTGGATTGAAGTGATTCAGGTAGTAGTGAAAGTCACACAGAGGAAGCCAAGTATAGCACAACTGAGTGGTCTTAAGGTAAGGCGTCAGCCTCAGGTGCTGGGGGTTGAAATCACGGTGTAGAGCAGGATTTTTTTAAGCTTGACTTTCTGGTATTTCCCCTGTTCCCTGGGTAGTAGAGATAGGGCGCTCGTGTGCAGTGTTGCGCATGTTAAAAAATCCTGCTACAGTTTGAAATCTGAAAGAGTAGGTTTAACGGCCACTGCCACTGCAAAATTCAAAATTATGTTAAAAATCAACCCAATCTATTACCGGATCCTTGCCGGTGTTACAGAATTCGTGCACTGTGCTGAGATTTTCATAAAATTTGGAAAAGAGCAGAGCCTTTTCGGGTTAAACCGCGTGCAATGACTTTGATTCTTTGACTAAACTAAACTATAGCACAATAGATCAACAAATTTTGATTCTCTAGTGGGAAACTTACTTGTCTTGTTGACTCACAGCTTCTTCATTGGAGAAATATTTCACTTGTCCCTGATTATCATCAAGCTGGCTTAATGATCCTTTCAGAACCAAATTATGAGCCAGTTCTGATTCTCTTGTCCAGTTCTGATCCTCTTGTTTCATTATTGAACATCATCAAGTGTCGTTACGAGTAGCATTGTCAGTCAATTCATTGTAGTCATTTGATCAATTCAGAAGTTTTTGTTCAAAGGTTCTCATATTGAGTTAGCTTTTAATGACATTTCTTTGGTAGCGAGTTACAGTGGTTCCTCTTACATCCAGAGGTGGCGTCAAAGATGCAGTCCAGGGAATGAGCTGACAGCAGTCAGTGACTCATAGTGGCTGCTTGCGTCAGGGTCTGCGAAACCAAAACTGACCAAGACACTATTCTGCCTTCAAGCGGGGGCCACTGAAGCAGGCTCCTCTAGTGTAGTCTGGCTAATTAAAAGTTAGTTGCCCATCGAAAGCGATGATGGTGGCATCATCAGATGGTTTTTGTCTTGATTATGTAACTTGCGCTATATTTGGATTATAGTGAGGAACACGATGCGCTGGTCATCAACCTCACTCTCTGGTCCCGAGCGACGTTGGACCAGTAGCAAGCCTTAAGTCAAGACCACTGGAGGTAATTCAGGATGCAGGCACTCTAGTCCCACCTCTTTGAGACCAAGGGTCGCTTGAATCCAGCGGGTCTCGAACCCACGCCGTTTCCATTCATCACTTCGGTATGGCTAATAGAATAGTGATCGTAGTGGGAAGGCAACCTCTACACCTCACGGTAGAAGAGGAGCGACTAAGTAAGTAAGTGGGAAGGCAAACCCAGTACCCAAAAAAGCTAGCTGAAACCGGATGTGTTTGGTTGAAAGACTTAGATCTCTCAGTCTTGCTGTAAACTACAATAGAACCGTCCTTTTCAGGACGAGCGCCGAAGAAGAAGAAGAACACATCTAGAGGCGTGCCTAAAAGAGGTGGCCTGCCGTCCTTCATGGGGATCACAGTGCCAGTCCCCACCTTCTTAGCCAGCCTGTTTCCAAGGAGAACTGCTTGGAAGGGAGGTGGTGTCTCGATCAGTATGTTTCACTTGACCCTGACTAATATAGTCTGATCAGTATGTTTCACCTGACCCTGACTACCATAGTCTGATCAGTATGTTTTACCTGACTCTGGCCAACATAGTCTGATCAGTATGCTTTTTCCCTGACCGGATGTTAATCTCTTCTTCCCACCAGCTAGGGGTTGGAACCCTAACCTTCAGCTGAATTACTGTAATGAACAGGCTCCATTACTTTTTTAAGTGAGGTAGTCTTTGTCATGGGAGACTGACTAACATTGTGAGTCTTGAATTGCACTTCATTTCCAATTAGGACTCCCATATCTTACTGTTAGGGAAGGAAATGCAGCAAGGAAGGGATTTGACAACCAGGCCTCATAAACAAGCTATGACCTTGAGCAACACTTCATTCCCGACAGCAGCATCTGCCTGTAATTTACTTTTCCCCCTTAAAATGGATGAATATCCATCATGGTCAAATTGAACGTTTAAATGCAGCTATTTGCTTTTTGGCACAAGTGGCTGTGATTGCCAGATGGCCCAGTGTCTTATCTACTGTAGGATCTTGTGGTGAATGAGCAGCCTGGTGTTTGTGTGTTGTGAGTTGTACAGGTTCATGCAGTCTGCGGACTCGAGTAAACAAGGCTGGAGGCCATCATGGCTGGTGGTGGACAAAAATAGCATGCCTGATGAATATTGTTTTTGTTATTCTATGTTTTTCTCATTTCTTAATCCCCAGGAAAATGAGTTTGTATTGTTGTTTTTTTTCCCCCTCGTTACAGTCCCTAGGAAAATGAGTTTGTTCTGTTGGTTTCCTTTTCTCGTTTCTTACAATCCCTATGAAAATGAGTGCTTTCTTGGTTTCTTCTTCTTGTTTCTGACAATCGCTAGGAAAAGTTTGTATTGTTAGTTTCTTTTCATATATTTGTCAGAGAGTATACAGGCTAGCATATAATTTCATCCCCATCATATAAAAAAGCAACCTAGTTTCTAACAGAATTTCCGAATCCATGTCCTTCTGCTTAGGAGGTCAATATCCTAACCAATAATCCTAGTTGTTCTTTGGATGGTTACAGTGATACTATTCTCTGTTCCTTGGGGTCTGCTAAATTTGGAAAATATATTTAAAATAAGATGACATGTGGCCTGTTGCTTGAGTACGCTGTGGTTGTATCAAAGACATAAAAGTCATTAATGTGTAAAGGGCAAATAACAGGTTAATGTGTGAAGGGCATATAACAGGTTAATGTGTCATGGAGGTAAGACTGGTTAATGTGACAACATAGATTAAACTGGTTAATGTGTCAAGGAGATAAAACTGGCTCATGTGTCAAGGAGATAACACTGGTTAATGTGACAACATAGATTAAACTGGTTAATGTGTCAAGGAGGTAACACTGGTTAATGTGACAACATAAATTAAACTGGTTAATGTGTCAAGGAGATAAAACTGGCTCATGTGTCAAGGAGATAACACTGGTTAATGTGACAACATAGATTAAACTGGTTAATGTGTCAAGGAGGTAACACTGGTTAATGTGACAACATAAATTAAACTGGTTAATGTGTCAAGGAGATAAAACTGGCTCATGTGTCAAGGAGATAAGACTGGTTAATGTGACAACATAGATTAAACTGGTTAATGTGTCAAGGAGGTAACACTGGTTAATGTGACAACATAGATTAAACTGGTTAATCTATCAAGGAGATAAGACTGGTTAATGTGACAACATAGATTAAACTGGTTAATGTGTCAAGGAGGCAACACTGGTTAATGTGACAACATAGATTAAACTGGTTAATCTATCAAGGAGATAAGACTGGTTAATGTGACAACATAGATTAAACTGGTTAATGTGTCAAGGAGGTAAAACTGGTTAATGTGACAACATAGATTAAATTGGTTAATGTGTCAAGGAGGTAAAACTGGTTAATCTATCAAGGAGATAAGACTGGTTAAGGTGACAACATAGATTAAACTGGTTAATGTGTCAAGGAGGTAACACTGGTTAATGTGACAACATAGATTAAATTGGTTAATGTGTCAAGGAGGTAAAACTGGTTAATGTGACAACATAGATTAAACTGGTTAATTTGTCAAGGAGATAACACTGGTTAATGTGACAACATAGATTAAACTGGTTAATGTGTCAAGGAGGTAAAACTGGTTAATGTGACAACATAGATAAAACTGGCTAATGTGTCAAGGAGATAAAACTGGCTCATGTGTCAAGGAGATAACACTGGTTAATGTGACAACATAGATTAAACTGGTTAATGTGTCAAGGAGGTAAAACTGGTTAATGTGACAACATAGATTAAACTGGTTAATTTGTCAAGGAGATAACACTGGTTAATGTGACAACATAGATTAAACTGGTTAATGTGTCAAGGAGGTAAAACTGGTTAATGTGACAACATAGATAAAACTGGCTAATGTGTCAAGGAGATAAAACTGGCTCATGTGTCAAGGAGATAACACTGGTTAATGTGACAACATAGATTAAACTGGTTAATGTGTCAAGGAGGTAACACTGGTTAATGTGACAACATAAATTAAACTGGTTAATGTGTCAAGGAGATAAAACTGGCTCATGTGTCAAGGAGATAAGACTGGTTAATGTGACAACATAGATTAAACTGGTTAATGTGTCAAGGAGGTAACACTGGTTAATGTGACAACATAGATTAAACTGGTTAATCTATCAAGGAGATAAGACTGGTTAATGTGACAACATAGATTAAACTGGTTAATGTGTCAAGGAGGCAACACTGGTTAATGTGACAACATAGATTAAACTGGTTAATCTATCAAGGAGATAAGACTGGTTAATGTGACAACATAGATTAAACTGGTTAATGTGTCAAGGAGATAAGACTGGTTAAGGTGACAACATAGATTAAACTGGTTAATGTGTCAAGGAGGTAACACTGGTTAATGTGACAACATAGATTAAATTGGTTAATGTGTCAAGGAGGTAAAACTGGTTAATGTGACAACATAGATTAAACTGGTTAATTTGTCAAGGAGATAACACTGGTTAATGTGACAACATAGATTAAACTGGTTAATGTGTCAAGGAGGTAAAACTGGTTAATGTGACAACATAGATAAAACTGGCTAATGTGTCAAGGAGATAAAACTGGCTAATGTGTCAAGGAGATAAAACTGGCTAATGTGTCAAGGAGATAACACAGGTTAATGTGACAACATAGATTAAACTGGTTAATGTGTCAAGGAGATCAAACTGGCTAATGGGACATACAACTAACCAGTTTGTGTAAAGGGCATACAGAGTGAATATGTCAAGAACATGAACATAAAGCTTGTATGTGTCAAGGACATCAAGAGTTCATGTAAAGGGCATCCCACTTTAAAGTGGGGAGGTCGTATACATGCTCAATGTGTCAAGGACATCAAGAGTTCATGTAAAGGGCATCCCACTTTAAAGTGGGGAGGTCGTATACATGCTCAATGTGTCAAGGACATCAAGAGTTCATGTAAAGGGCATCCCACTTTAAAGTGGGGAGGTCGTATACATGCTCAATGTGTCAAGGACATCAAGAGTTCATGTAAAGGGCATCCCACTTTAAAGTGGGGAGGTCGTATACATGCTCAATGTGTCAAGGACATCAAGAGTTCATGTAAAGGGCATCCCACTTTAAAGTGGGGAGGTCGTATACATGTTCAATGTGTCAAGGCTTACACAAACTGTTTAATGTGTAAAGGGTTAATAACGGTGAAGTGGATATAACTTTTAATAGTGTTATTGGACAAAACTGTATAAAGAAACAGGGGACGCAAATATTACCAATTGAATGAAGTATTTCTGTGTTTGCTGACTTTGTTTGATATCATTATTCAAATTGTATATTTCTGTGTTTGTTGACTGTGTCTGATATCATTATTCACATTGTATATTTCTGTGTTTGTTGACTGTGTCTGATATCATTATTCACATTGTATATTTCTGTGTTTGTTGACTGTCTGATATCATTATTCACATTGTATATTTCTGTGTTTGTTGACTGTGTCTGATATCATTATTCACATTGTATATTTCTGTGTTTGTTGACTGTGTCTGATATCATTATTCAAACTGTATATTTCTGTGTTTGTTGACTGTGTCTGATATCATTATTCAAACTGTATATTTCTGTGTTTGTTGACTTTGTCTGATATCATTATTCAAATTGTATATTTCTGTGTTTGTTGACTGTGTCTGATATCATTATTCAAATTGTATATTTCTGTGTTTGTTGACTGTGTCTGATATCATTATTCAAATTGTATATTTCTGTGTTTGTTGACTGTGTCTGATATCATTATTCACATTGTATATTTCTGTGTTTGTTGACTGTGTCTGATATCATTATTCACATTGTATATTTCTGTGTTTGTTGACTGTCTGATATCATTATTCACATTGTATATTTCTGTGTTTGTTGACTGTGATGTCATTATTCAAATTGTATATTTCTGTGTTTGTTGACTGTGATGTCATTATTCAAATTGTATATTTCTGTGTTTGTTGACTGTCTGATATCATTATTCACATTGTATATTTCTGTGTTTGTTGACTGTGATGTCATTATTCAAATTGTATATTTCTGTGTTTGTTGACTGTGTCTGATATCATTATTCACATTGTATATTTCTGTGTTAACTGTGTCTGATATCATTATTCAAATTGTATATTTCTGTGTTTGTTGACTGTCTGATATCATTATTCACATTGTATATTTCTGTGTTTGTTGACTGTCTGATATCATTATTCACATTGTATATTTCTGTGTTTGTTGACTGTCTGATATCATTATTCACATTGTATATTTCTGTGTTAACTGTGTATGATATCATTATTCACATTGTATATTTCTGTGTTTGTTGACTTTGTTTGATATCATTATTCAAACTGTATATTTCTGTGTTAACTGTGTCTGATATCATTATTCACATTGTATATTTCTGTGTTTGTTGACTTTGTTTGATATCATTATTCAAACTGTATATTTCTGTGTTAACTGTGTCTGATATCATTATTCAAACTGTATATTTCTGTGTTTGTTGACTGTGTCTGATATCATTTTTCAAATTGTATATTTCTGTGTTTGTTGACTGTGTCTGATATTATTGTTTAAACTGTATTTGCGTGTTTCCCTTCCCACAGGATTTTTATTATTCAAGGATTTTTGTGAAAATGTGTATTCTGAACCAGTACCACAGCTCAAATTCTATGAAGAGGTAAGTGATCAGATTTGATTCTAATGTAGGCTTTTGATAATTACCATTGATATTGTTTTATTGTACACAATAGCTCACACTGCTTTCTTGTTTGACTGTTTAGAGGACATCACCTTGCCTTTGCAGCTCGTTACATGTCTTTCTGTCCACATTAGAGGTTCATGTTTTGTATGTATCATGTCTGCTTATTTTGAAATTCAGGAACATTTCTCTGTTCCTTTTCTATCACTTGCTTCAGTTTGTTAGCACATTGTGTTTGTGCATTTCAACATATTTACTTATTAGCTTCTTGTTTATATTGTTGAATTACATTTTTTTTTGCTTGTTATAAGAAGAGTACCACAAGAGGGGGCCGAACAGTTACGACACTGACTTCTTAATCAAATGGGTGCAGGTTCAATACCTCGTTGAGGCATAGAATTTCTTTCTATCAGGGGTAGAATAATAATCTAGCATCTACACTTCGTGGCTTTTGCATGGGCACGTGGCCTTTTTTCCTCAGCTCTGTAAATCTCTCTGGCAAGACCAGCAAAGGGAATTAATTGTTTGAAAAATATTAGGTTAAAGCATTGACTGGTTAATGTAGTGATGGGTTTAAGTAGTGATTGATTACAGCAGTGATGGGTTAGGGTAATGATGGGTTAAAGTAGTGAATGGTTGCAGCAGTAGTGGATTAAAGTAGTGAATAGTTACAGCACTGGTAGGTTAAAGTGGTGAATGGTTACAGCAGTGGTTGGCTAAAGTAGTGAATGGTTACAGCAGTGATTGGTTAGGGTAATGATGGGTTATAGAAGTGGTGGGTTAAGGTAGTGAATGGTTACATCAGTGGTGGATCAAAGTTTCTTCTACCCAGATTTAGAGTCAGAGTTTATCTTCTCTTAGATTGGCTGCCAACCAAGGCTAATGAACCCAATCTGCCCGCCCAGTTATACCGCCAGGTACTCCGTCGCGCCCCACAGCAGGCTCTGTAAGAAGGTGCTGCCGGGGAAACAATATTGTAGGAGAGGCCATTGGCATGGAAACTTCTGTCCGGCAAGCCGAACAGTAAATCCAGCGTGAATCTCTACACCTGGAAAGGAGAGTTTATAACAGACGCTTCACTTTGCTTTATAGAGCAGGACTTCCAGACCAGACCTCGCAACCCTCCTGATCAGGTAGTTCAACTAGGAAAGGGGGAACTCTTTTAAACCCACAAGTGCCAGAGAGTGCTGGCTAGTCAAGTGACGATGAGAGTATCATTGGATGTCTTGAGTAACTAGCATCTGCGGGCAATGACTCCACTGCCTTGTGGAAACCTTGGGAGAGGGTAGGACTACGGGAGTAAATCGAGACATAAAATCTGGAGTGATAGCACCGAAGGCGGATGATATAAAAATTGTGAAATCATTCCTGCAACTGAGCTGGAGCCAAATTGTTATGCTTTGCTTTCCTTTGGATTATACCAGTGAGGCCGAGAGGAAGATCCTGCAGTTGGTCAGCCCAGGCTTTCCTTTGGATTACACCAGTGAGGCCGAGAGGGAGATCCTGCAGTTGGTCAGCCCAGGCTTTCCTTTGGATTACACCAGTGAGGCCGAGAGGGAGATCCTGCAGTTGGTCAGCCGAGGGTCTCCATATTCAGCGCCCTGGAGAGGCTACTCCAGCCTTGCTCTTGAGTGAAGACACAACACGGAAGCTGGCAGTGTACAGGTTATAAGTCCCACCCGATTGGCATAGGGAAGGAGAGCCACGGGTCAGCATCGATGTGGAAGGGATCATCGCATCCCATTGGTCGACTACCGTCTGCCTCAGCTCGGCAGCCCCCGGTCAGTAGGGTGTCGACTAGCCAACATCTCCCTGCTCCAGTGGGCCTCTCCACTAGAAGCTATCACTGACATCAGACCGACTTGATTGTCACCAGACGTTCAGCTCTAAACATGGTCCTCTCCACTAGAAGCTATCACAGTACAGACTGCCACTCTGACCATGCTCTCGTTTGTAGCAGGGTACGCTTGCAGCTTTGCTCAATATGCCGCTCCAAACAGATGGGGCATCCCCGCATCAACACTGCGCAGATGATGACTCCTTTCAAGGCGGCCCGGTTTGTGTCTGGCCTGAATGTTGCTCTTCAGGGAGGATCTGAGTGTGACGCCATAGCTAAGTGGAACGATATGAAATGTGCCGTCTATAAAACAGCATTAGCTACGTTTGGGAACCGGCCAATCACAACTGGTTCAAAGCATATCGCGCAAGAATGGAACCAGTAATTGAGGTCAAACCAGAAGCTTTCATTAATTATAAAAAATGCCCGAATGAGAGGACCCTTACTGCCCTGAGGAAGGCCTGAAGCACCAATCAAAGAACCACTAGACAATGTGCGAATGAGTACTGGCAGAAACTGTGAAGAAATTTATTTGAAGGTAGGATTGGTCTTTATAGTCATATGAGAACATATCTCGCAGCATCTGATCCTGTCGCAGCATCTGATCCTGTCGCAGCATCTGATCCTGTCGCAGCATCTGATCCTGTCGTAGCATCTGATCCTGTCGCAGCATCTGATCCTGTCGCAGCATCTGATCCTGTCGCAGCATCTGATCCTGTCGCAGCATCTGATCCTGTCGCAGCATCTGATCCTGTCGCAGCATCTGATCCTGTCGCAGCATCTGATCCTGTCGCAGCATCTGATCCTGTCGCAGCATCTGATCCTGTCGCAGCATCTGATCCTGTTGCTGTCTTCACTTGCAATGGGCAACTATTATTCTTAGTCGACCTGTACTTCTACAAGGGCAAATGTCCTTATGCAGGTCCCAGCTCTGAATGTAGCCGGGAGAAGGATTTCCTGCTTAGGTCCCAGCTCTGAATGTAGCCGGGAGAAGTATTTCCTGCTTAGGTCCCAGCTCTGAATGTAGCCGGGAGAAGGATTTTCTGCTTAGGTCCTAGCTCTGAATGTAGCCGGGAGAAGGATTTCCTGCTTAGCGGGTTAGGCTTAAGCAACTTATTATACCACCGCATTGGGACAAATACTACAGAGGGTGGTTTTAACTAATGTACAATCCATCTTAATAGACTCAAACACTAGAGCAAAGTAGATCCGCAGCCTGTTAGGCGCCATCTATTCTGCTCTTAACAAACCACCTAACTATGGCCGGTGTTATGCTATGTCACACAGTTAGTTGCCTCTTACAACATGTTCTCTATGGGGAAGTGATGCTATTCTTGTCCTTGTCACACAAAAAAACCTCTCAGAAAAATGATTACTGCTTTTATTATTTTTCTTGGCTATGTAGTATAAGAAGTGTTGAATTCTGTTATATGTTATTAATGTTATTGTTCTCCTTTTCTTTGGTTAAGTTGTTATTTATGTTTTGCACACACATAACAGATTATGTGAAGGAGGTGTCAGTAGATTTGCTTGCTGTTTGAGCTCACAACTAGCCATTGCATTGTTTACGCTGTCCTCACACTCTGTATGTATGTGAGTTTCTCAACAAACAAGTGTTCAATTGTGGCACAGCTTTGTTCAAACGTACCGGAATTTCCCTAACTTATTTGACTAGCGACACAATCGATTATATGGTTTTATCGTACAAGTTGACCGTAATTTCAATGGTTTTGCTTCATAATTCTGAACAGGTTTGCCGTATTTTCTTGGTTTTACCATATTATTTTTTTTGGGTCTGTGTTCACCTTATTTCTCTATTTCCCAAGGAATTTTATATCCAGTACATCCTACTTCGTCATTAATTCTTTTGTAAGGGTCTACTTCCTCCTGCATTTTCAAAGGGTTTGCTTCTCCGGGGTAACGGCCGGTGCTGTGATGGTGAACGAACACAGCACCTTCGGTTTGTGAGTCGTGTCACTAGCCCACATCGTCCCCTATTACAATATAATTCTGTACATGTTGACAGTAATTTCCTTGAATTTACTGTATAATTCTAAACAGGTTGAACATAATTTGCTTGGTGTTACCGTATAATTTTGAACAGGTTGATCGTGGTTTACTTGATTTAACTGTATAATTCTGAACATGTTGACCGTAATTTACTTAGTTTTACCATATGATTCTGAACATATTGACCTTAATTTACTTGGTTTTACCGTATGATTCTGAACATGTTGACCTTAATTTACTTGGTTTTACCATATGATTCTGAACATGTTGACCTTAATTTACTTGGTTTTACCGTATGATTCTGAACATGTTGACCTTAATTTACTTGGTTTTACCATATGATTCTGAACATGTTAACCTTAATTTACTTGGTTTTACCGTATGATTCTGAACATATTGCCCTTAATTTACTTGGTTTTACCGTATGATTCTGAACATATTGTCCTTAATTTACTTGGTTTTACCATATAATTCTGTACATGTTGACCTAAATTGGTTGGGTTTACTGCATAATTCTGTACAGGTATGCAGTCTAAGCCATCTAGGGTAGAAGACTCTCCAACTTATGGGATTGACACACCCTTCCAGATACCAAGACACATTACCATGCTGAGTGTGGAGTAACTCCATTCAGTGGTATGGCAAAGTGGTTAGTGACAGTTCACAACATAAACCTGCCGGGTTCGAATATTCAAAACAGCAAGTCAACTGAATCAAATGTGTGTTGAAGTCAGATGCACTTGACAATTAGGCACAAAACATAGTACAGCGCACACAGCTTTAGGAAAAAATATACATATGCAAAAACAGACAAAAACAATTCTTCTACACACCAGCACACGTTTCTCGGCGTCCCTCCCAACGGCCTGACACTTCGTCCTCAGATAAGTTTATTCCAGGAGCACGTCTAGCACTCTCCTAGTGAGGGCCTCATCTCAAGAAGTGCTTGACTTCCTCCACACTAATCACATTAGATCCGGGACATTATTTATCATTCATGCTGCATCAGTGGAGGAGAGCCAGCCAGATTTACAGACTTAATTCAGTTTGAGCACTTCTCTGTCGCCTCTCGTTTCTCCCTTCATTTGTTTCCCCCCTCTATGACTTATACTATTTCTGTCTATTTCCCATGAGCTCCACTGTCTCACTTCTTGCCATTTTTTGGTTTCATTTCACACTTGACTTTTTAAATTTCTTCTATTTTCTTGTTTTGTTTTTATGTGTACATTATTGCTTGTTGTTTTGTATTGGTTTTCCTACCAACTTGAGTAGGTTTCTCATTTCTTTTATATTTTGTTGCTTTATCATTTTAATCTTGTATAGTTTTCCAATTTCTTTTTGTATTTTATTGCTCTGATATCATTTTAATCTTGTAAAGTTTTCCCATTTCTTTTGTATTTTATGGCTCTGATATCCTTTTAATCTTTTATAGCTTTCCCATTTCTTTTGTATTTTATTGCTCTGAAATCATTTTAATCTTGTAAAGTTTTCCCATTTCTTTTGTATTTTATGGCTCTGATATCCTTTTAATCTTTTATAGCTTTCCCATTTCTTTTGTATTTTATTGCTCTGAAATCATTTTAATCTTGTAAAGTTTTCCCATTTCTTTTGTATTTTATGGCTCTGATATCCTTTTAATCTTTTATAGCTTTCCCATTTCTTTTGTATTTTATTGCTCTGAAATCATTTTAATCTTGTAAAGTTTTCCCATTTCTTTTGTATTTTATGGCTCTGATATCCTTTTAATCTTTTATAGCTTTCCCATTTCTTTTGTATTTTATCTCACATCATTAAAATCTTAAACAGTTTTTCAATTTCTGAAATATTTTATAGCTATTCCTCTACCTTCTGTCTTTTAAATTCTTGAATTTATTCTTTTCTGTTCTATGGCTCTCCATTTTATCCTTCTGTATTTTATAACATTCTAATTTCTTTTGTATATTATAACCTTCTCATTTTTGTATTTTATACATCTCTCATTTCTTTTGTATTTTATAGATCTCTTATTTCTTTAGTATATTATGACTTTCTCATTTGTATGTTTTATAGATCACTCATTTCTTTTTGTATTTGATAGATCTCTCATCTCTTTTGTATTTTTGTAGATCTTTAATTTTTATAGTTTTTTTATAGCCTCTCTCATTTCTTTTGTATTTTATAGCTATCAGGTTTCTTTTGTTGCATTGAATAGCTCTCTAATTTGTTTTGTTTATAACTTTTCAATGTTTCTATTTGTTTTTTATAGTTTTATTTTGCAATTTTAACCTCCATCCCATTAAATCAATTCTCTTGTCTCCTCTAACTTTTATCTCTCCCATTCATTATATTCTCATATGTTCTCCCACTGTAACCTCCAGCATATTCATTGCACTATCTAACTCCTGACACTTTATACCTTCCTCAGTTCTTCTATTGAATGTCAATTTCCACTTGTCTAACTCCCCATTACGTCTTTGCTCATGTCTTCTCCCATCTTAACCCTGACCCTATTACTTCTATTCTCATGTCTCCTCCCATCTTAACACTGACCCCATTACTTCTATTCTCATGTCTCCTCCCATCTTAACACTGACCCCATTACTTCTATTATCATGTCTTCTCCCATCTTAACCCTGACCCCCATTACTTCTATTCTCATGTCTCCTCCCATCTTAACACTGACCCCATTACTTCTATTATCATGTCTCCTCCCATCTTAACACTGATCCCATTACTTCTATTATCATGTCTTCTCCCATCTTAACCCTGACCCCCATTACTTCTATTCTCATGTCTCCTCCCATCTTAACACTGACCCCATTACTTCTATTATCATGTCTCCTCCCATCTTAACACTGATCCCATTACTTCTATTCTCATGTCTCCTCCCATCTTAACCCTCACCACATTACTTCTATTATCATGTCTCCTCCCATCTTAACCCTCACCACATTACTTCTATTCTCATGTCTCCTCCCATCTTAACACTGACCCCATTACTTCTATTCCCATGTCTCCTCCCATCTTAAACCCTCACCCCATTTTTTCCACTTTCTAGCCCCCATCCAACATTAACCTAACACAATTACCCCACTCTTTGTATTATTTACCAGTCTGGTCCCCCCTCCCCCTCTCCCCCTTTTCGTCTCACAGAAACATCTTCATCCTGTCTCAAATGAGCCTGCTTTAATCAAAATATTAGGCCTTTGGCCCTATTTCACCCTCTTTCCTTCCCCGTAGGCCATTCCTGTATGCGTCTGAAGGGATCATACATTTATGGTTTCTACCCGAAGGAGAGCCTCGGGATCCCCAGCACTTATCTACATACGCCAAGAGGTAATCGCTCAGAGAGGCTGATTATAAGAAGCGTAATACACATACAAACTGTCTGCCACCATATCAGGTACTGCAGGAGAAGATGAATTGTTAACAAACTGTATGTCACCATATCAGGTACTGCAGGAGAAGATGAATTGTTAACAAACTGTCTGCCACCATATCAGGTACTGCAGGAAAAGATGAATTGTTAACAAACTGTCTGCCACCATATCAGGTACTGCAGGAGAAGATGAATTGTTAACAAACTGTATGTCACCATATCAGGTACTGCAGGAGAAGATGAATTGTTAACAAACTGTCTGCCACCATATCAGGTACTGCAGGAGAAGATGAATTGTTAACAAACTGTCTGCCACCATATCAGGTACTGCGAGAGGAGATGAATTGTTAACAAACTGTCTGCCACCATATCAGGTACTGCAGGAGAAGATGAATTGTTAACAAACTGTCTGCCACCATATCAGGTACTGCGAGAGGAGATGAATTGTTAACAAACTGTCTGCCATCATATCATATTTTAATAACAATAACGACATGTTTGATCAGTATATTTTGCCTGAGCAGACGTTAGTCTCATCGTCTCACGTTATTTTAATAACAATAACGACAATGTTCGGCTAGGTTACAGTGGCCCGTTGCATCGATCTACCACTGCCATAGCCAGGTACTTCTACACAAAAACAAAACAGACAAAAAACACTGAAGTTGCCATTCTCATATCTATCTATCAGTCTGTCTGTCTGTCTTTCTGTCTGCCTGTCTGTCTGTTCGTCCGTCCGCCCGTCCGTTCGTCCGTCCATCTATCTATCAGCCTGTCTGTCTGTCTAATCTATCTTCAGTCCAGTTATGTCTTTAGACGTCGTAGGGAGGTGTGACCTCCTTTGTGTCATATTTTTTGGCAGGTGAAAATCCACTGGTGACTTGCCAGATCAATCCCACCTGTTAGTCCCTGGAATATACGATCGCCTATTTTCATTGAATTTCCAAATCTAGAGATGAAGACCTAACGCTGTGTGCTTACATGGTAGGTGTGCCAACAGAGGTCCATGTGGACTCCTTGCGAGGTGTCGAGTACTCTGTTGCCTTGGAATAGGCTCGCGAATATTAAAGGCGTCATTCAGCGTATGAGCGATGTGTCTTGGGCATGCTGGTAACCGGGTGGGACCCAATCTGTTCTTGGCGATGTGTCTTGGGCGTGCTGCTAACCGGGCGGGACCCAATCTGTCCTGGGTGGGACCCAATCTCTCCCGGCTGATGTGTCTTGGGCACGTTGCTAACCGGGCCGGACCCAATCTCTCCCGGCTGATGTGTCTTGGGCACGTTGCTAACCGGGCGGGACCCAATCTCTCCCGGCTGATGTGTCTTGGGCACGTTGCTAACCGGGCCAGACCCAATCTCTCCCTGCTGATGTGTCTTAGGCACGTTGCTAACCGGGCGGGACCCAATCTCTCCCGGCTGGTGTGTCTTGGGCACGTTGCTAACCGGGCGGGACCCAATCTCTCCCGGCGGGTGTGTCTTGGGCACGTTGCTAACCGGCGGGACCCAATCTCTCCCGACCGATGTGTTAATCTATTATTGGCCCATGTGTAAAAAAAGCCCCGGTACTGCCAGAAACACGGTGAAGGGCGCTAATCTCATGAAGTTCAGCCGTGTGCACTGGGCCGTGACAATACGACACAGGATATCCGAAATATTTATTTCAAATATGAATGTCGTGGGGCAAAATGACCTCACAAAAAATGACCAAACTAATTAATTCAACTGAAAAATCGCAGCATTTTTCTGTGGACACAAAGTGTAAGCTGTCGACTAGTATGAATTGCAGTCACATTCGTGGCTTGTCGGCATCAATGATGGACTAAAACACCAGAACAAAGTTAGACTCGCGACCTGTTAGGCGCCATATTTGCTACTCGGTTTTTAATGGTATATGCAAATTACTTGGAAGCCAAGGTAGCGCTTGGGTTATTGAACTGGAATCCAAATCGAGCGATCGGGGTTGTCAACAGTCGGTGCGGGATATTTACGACGGCAGAACTGTACATGAGATCTACCCAGCTTCAACAATTGGATGCAAGAATAATCTGGTAAAGTAAAGGCGGCTCGCGTGATGTTGACCACATCACTTCTAGTTTGCTGATGGTCAAGACAAATATGGGCCAAACACCGTGTTCCAATAAGCCACATTAGCGTGATAACCGGATCTTTACTATTTTGTTTTACTTTATGCAAATTATTTAGAATGTAAGTTTTGATACTGGCAATTTTTCACACTGGGTAATGGAATTCAGACACATGGTGACTGAACGGATGTATGGGGACCAAATATGGGAGACCCAGCGCTAGACCCAAATACTTATATCCATTCTACAGGTGTAGATCCTGGAAGGTGGAAGACTTCCACGCTAGATCCAATAGTTTTATCCATTCTACAGGTGTAGATCCTAGAAGGTGGAAGACTTCCACGCTAGATCCAATAGTTTTATCCATTCTACAGGTGTAGATCCTGGAAGGTGGAAGACTTCCACACTAGATCCAATAGTTTTATCCATTCTACAGGTGTAGATCCTGGAAGGTGGAAGACTTCCACGTTAGACTCAATAGTTCTAGCAAGCCACTCTACAGGCTTAGATCCTGTAAGATGGAAGACTTCCACGCCAGACCCAATAGCTCTAGCCACTCTACGTGTAGATCCTGAAAGGTAGAAGACTCCCACGCTAGACCCATTAGTTATATCCGCCCCACAAGTGTAGATCCTGAAAGATGGAAGACTTCCACGCTAGACTCATTAGTTATATCCGCTCCACAGGTGTAGATCCTAGAAGGTAGAAGACTCCCACTCTAGACCCGTTAGTTTTATCTACACTACAGCTATACGGGCGTAGATCCTGAAATCTGGTGTTCGATAAAATAAATATGTCAGCCGACTGTTGGCACCTTATACAAAAACAACAAACTTTTCACTCGCACCATTCTGATTTTTCCACGTTCTCTTGTCTGCCCCAGGTGAGCTTGGTGTTTACCTGTGGTTTCAGTCTACCTGTAGGATCTGCTCATTGATTGTGGCTTAGTGCGCGTCTTACCCCTTTTCTACAACATCCGCGTTCGCCTAGTTCTTTTATGGGTTTGTGTTATCAAATATAGGTGAAGTCCAGCAGCTCACAGTGCTGTCAGGATGAAGTGTGTGGGCGTTTATTGTTGTATAGTTAAGGTTTGTCCCATAGTAGTTAGACTACAGTCGGGGAATGAAGTTGTTAGAGACTTGAGTATACTAAGTCAAGGTTTGTTCCATAGTAGTTACACTACTGTCGGGGAATGAAGTTGTTAGAGACTTCAGTATACTAAGTCACGTTTGTTCCATAGTAGTTACACTACAGTCGGGGAATGAAGTTGTTAGAGACTTCAGTATACTAAGTCAAGGTTTGTTCCATAGTAGTTACACTACTGTCGGGGAATGAAGTTGTTAGAGACTTCAGTATACTAAGTCAAGGTTTGTTCTATAGTAGTTACACTACAGTCGGGGAATGAAGTTGTAAGAGACTTGAGTATACTAAACCACTAGTCGAATGCCAAGTGCCAATTTACAGCTGAGTCTACTGAAGAGTACCGATAACGGGATTAGTACCCCGTACCTTTTGTCATGAAAAGTGGACATTGCCTTTTGAAAAATGGGTACAGTTCTCTCCTTTTTTTGGTGCCGGTCATTTCTTAACAGTAAGCTAGGTGTCCGTTTACAACTGGTAACTTGGTGACTCTTGTAACTTGGTGACTCTTGTAACTTGGTGACCCTTGCATCTTGTTGACTCTTGTATCTTGGTGAGTATTGAAACTTGGTGACTATTGTAACTTAGCGACTCTTGTAACTTGGTGACCTTTGTAACTTGGTGACTCTTGTAACTTGGTGACTCTTGTAACTTGGTGACTCTTGGATTGACTGGAAAGACAAAGATTGTCTGTAGCAGAGACTGTTGTCCGGAATGAAGTTTTAGAAAGTTCACTGTTCTGGGCCTCGACTTTTTAGTACGGGAGGGTGGGGGGAAGGAGGGGATATTGACTCGTTCCCTTCTTCGCTGCCGTTCATTTCCTGACAGTAAGCCCGGTGTTCAGTTTACAAATGGATCGACTTTATCATGTTAAAACTACCATTTAATACCCGTTTATGTGGATCATGCCTCTGTTTGATGTGTTTATCTCTACCTCAATGTTTTGTTAGCTTATATTTGGGTTGTGTGCAGCCCTGATGAAGATCTTAAAGTCGTAACGTAGATATGGTTTCTTTGTCTTAGCCTTAGCACGTTACCTGACTATACCTGTACGTGTTTGTCTACACTTGATTAGGATTCAGCTTACAATAACGTGCGAGTAATCAGTTCCTTTCATTGCTGCAGTTCATTTGCTAACAGTAAACTAGGTGGTACCCATGTATAGCTGGGTCGACTGGAACTTGTGTACACGGGGATTGACTATATATATATATTTTTGTTTTTAAGGAGGCGGTGTGTGTGTTTGTGAGTAAATACGACACCAGTTCTGTAATGTTCTAGGCGACTTTACACCTGGATTTGTCGTGTCCAGAGATGTGTGAGTAAATACGACACCAGTTCTGTAATGTTCTAGGCGACTTTACACCTGGATTTGTCGTGTCCAGAGATGTGTGAGTAAATACGACACTAGTTCTGTAATGTTCTAGGCGACCTGACACCCGGATTTGTCGTGTCCAGAGATGTGTAAGTAAATACGACACTAGTTCTGTAATGTTCTAGGCGACCTGAAACCCGCATTTGTCGTGTCCAGAGATGTGTGAGTAAATACGACACTAGTTCTGTAATGTTCTAGGCGACCTGAAACCCGCATTTGTCGTGTCCAGAGATGTGTGAGTAAATACGACACTTGTTCTGTAATGTTCTAGGCGACCTGACACCCGGATTTGTCGTGTCCAGAGATGTGTGAGTAAATACGACACTAGTTCTGTAATGTTCATGGCGACCTGACACCCGGATTTGTCGTGTCCAGAGATGTGTAAGTAAATACGACACTAGTTCTGTAATGTTCTAGGCGACCTGAAACCCGCATTTGTCGTGTCCAGAGATGTGTGAGTAAATACGACACTAGTTCTGTAATGTTCTAGGCGACCTGAAACCCGCATTTGTCGTGTCCAGAGATGTGTGAGTAAATACGACACTTGTTCTGTAATGTTCTAGGCGACCTGACACCCGGATTTGTCGTGTCCAGAGATGTGTGAGTAAATACGACACTAGTTCTGTAATGTTCTAGGCGACCTGACACCCGGATTTGTCGTGTCCAGAGATGTGTGAGTAAATACGACACTAGTTCTATAATGTTCTAGGCGATCTGACACACGCATTTGTCGTGTCCAGAGATGTGTGAGTAAATACGACACTAGTTCTATAATGTTTTAGGCGACCTGACACCCGCATTTGTCGTGCCCAGAGATGTGTGATTACCATAAGACAGAAACAACAATTTAACTGGATATGATCAGTATTGGAACACACGTGTCAAAAGAAAAGTAGGACACCATTCAATAATCTTGCTAAAAAATAAAGTAAAGTGGAAATTCAGTAAAATTAACCGCTGGTTGGAAATGTAGTTTTTGAAGACTCCATTGTACTAAGTCGCAGCCTGTGAGAGGTGGGGTGGCTAGTGCCCTTTCCTGCTGTTTTTAATT
This sequence comes from Ariolimax columbianus, assembly GCA_036924085.1. NCBI lineage: Eukaryota > Metazoa > Mollusca > Gastropoda > Stylommatophora > Arionidae > Ariolimax > Ariolimax columbianus. The sequence goes on along the minus strand of JAVGWX010000015.1, from coordinate 9,660,777 downwards.
ACCCTAACTCATGCGTCAGGTACCTATTTACAGCTGGGTTGACTGGAGAAGCTGTCCTCAATTAAAATCACGACACGGATTTGCTAGTCTACGGACGCGATTCGAACCGAGGTACGTTGTTTCAGTTCAGTTCAGGTGCCATCTTCGCATCGAATATCAGCTGCAATAGATCTCCAGTGTACTCTCTCTTGCCGTAATTGTGCAATCTGAGAGGCTTTTTCCAGTCCATCCCCTGCTGTTATCCAACCACTTAAAACGTTCTTTGCCTCTTGAACGACTGCTTTCCACCTTACCCTCCAGTATGGTCTTCAACAAGGAGTATGTCTTGTTATATGACCACATTAACGTTACTGTTTAACCCTGATTTTGTTCATTAATTCTCTGTTCACCCTCAACTTTTCCAATACCTCCAAATTTGTTTTCTTCCAAAAATACGACCCGATCTTCTATATACTCAAATTTCGAAAGCGTCAATACTCTTTTCCAACTTGTTATTCATTGTCCATGTTTCTGCACCATAAAGTAGTGACGACTATACATAGTACCTGACAATTCTCGTTTTCAAATTCTGATTTACCTGTTTGGAAGTCAGTATGTGTCACATGTTGTTGAATACCATCTTGGCCATACCTATTCTCTTTCTGATTTCTTTTTTTACAGCTGCCATCTTCCGTTATTATATGACCTAGATAGGAGAAACTCTGTAACTGTTCAAGTAATTGATCTTTTATTTTTATCTGCAAACATGGTTTCGTGTCACTTTTCCCAATGATCAAAGTTTTTGTTTTCTTCATGTTTATGTCTAATCCAAACTCTTGGCTTGTGTTACCATAGAATATAGCAAATTGCTCGCAATGAACTGAGCTAACGCGCCCCTCAAAGAAATAATCTTTAAAAAAACCTAGAATTTCTTGCTTTATTACTATGTAGGTCCGCTAGAAGAATGATAGGGTTTCAGGAATAAAGGCCGCCTGCGACTAAAGTCTCCACGCAGTATACCGGCAAACGATTTTGTAAATGTTACCCCGATTAAAAATCAAATCAAATCAACACCATACCGAAATTTGGAACCTCTGTCTATTTAGTAATAGACAAGTAGCTTATCTGATTGGCCACCTGATCTTCTCGCGAAGAGCACCTGCCAGAAAAATTCACAAGAGGCACAAATGTACATGGAAACTAGTGGTTTCACAACGTATGATTAAATGGAGATGGAACAGTTTCATTCTTTTGTTCCACTGTAACCGAAGATAACAATTTAATTAAATAAAGTACCGGCAGATAAGAAACAAAAAACAAATGGAATGAGTGTGAGATGATAACAGCAGACGCGGCCTGTTTATTATCGCAACGGCCGGATGTATCAAACACATTGCCACGCGTGCGCACTTCCTCTCACGTGAGCGTACACATTGTACCCAGCGCCCACGGCGTAAAAGAGAAACGGATCAGTACATTGACAAAGGATCGTGATGAAAACACGCAGACAAATAAATATTTTATGTTTCGTTCGTTGCAAATTACAAACACAATCAACATGTGCCTGTGAGCATTGTACCTTACGGCGTGGTGCTTAAAAGATTACAAACTCACTCACTGTCAAGCGCTGCGATTCATCAAATGTGACGTTGTTTAGGGGGGGGGGGGTGGTAGGCGAGACCGTAGATTGAAATAATGTGTAGTCCACTACTTATTCATTCGCCATCAGACATCCGCATCAATGTGTCCAACATTTTCAATGTTAGGTATTGCTTGTTAATGACCTGGCTTCTGACCCTGTTGGTTATTGCTGACATGGTGGTTATCATGTCTAGTCGACAGCAGGTTCCAATAAGGAGCGAAACTTGGGCTACATAGGTCAAACAGCAGCGTATACTTAACACCTTTCATTTACGGCGTCTGCGATCCGTTCTTGAAATTACACGGAGGGACAGAGTGACGAATGCTAGGCAACAGTTATTTGTTACGTTCTCCTGCATTCGTCCTGAAAACGACGTTTTCTTACGTTGAGGGGTAAAGGCGCTTGCGTCTCATGCAACGGAAGTGCCAAACCTGCGAGGGTACTGGAATCCTACAAGTTTCAAGCGTCTCCTGGTCTCAAGGGAGGTGGGAACAGCGTCTATTCATAATGGAGATTGACGTAAAATCTCGGAAATTCCGTGTACACGCTGTGCAGGCACAGAAAAAAACAAATTAAAAAACAAACATGTTGATTGTTGTTGTTGTTCTTCGTATTTTTCTTTTTCTTTCGTTCGCTTGGAGTATTTCTACATCTGTAAAGTTGTCTCTTGTATGAACCTCACTGTCTTCTGCAGCTCACACATAGGTCCAGCTCAGAACATATCTTAGAAAGCGAATAAAACAGCAAAAATAGACTTCGAAAAAAAACTTGCTCAGAGGATCAAGACTGACAGTAAAAGCTTCTTCTCTTATGTTAGAAATAAACAAAGAACGAAAGACAAAGTAGGCCCTCTCATAGACAGTACAGGGAAAATAATAAGTCAGAACAGGGAGGCAGCTAATCTGCTCAATCAGTACTTTGGCACAGTCTACACAAAAGAGGACTGCTCCAAGATCCCAGATCAAATATATATTTTTTAAAGAGACATGAATACAGCGGGATTAAGATCAATCTGTATTACAGAGGAAATGGTTTTTTAAAAATTGGAGGGGTTGAAAGTGAATAAATGTCCAGGTCAAGATGGTATGCATCCAAAATTGCTGGATGAAATTAGAGACCAACTAGCAAAACCATTGGCTATATTATGTTCTCAATCACTTACAAAAGCGATTGTTCCACGGGATTGGAAAGATGCAGGAGTGATCCCCTTATTCAAAAATGGCAAAAAATCTGATCCAGCAAATTATAGACCGGTGAGTTTAACGAGCATAGTCTGTAAATTGTTAGAGTCAATAATCAAAGAAAACATTGTAACGCTTTTAGACAAATTTAATCTAATTAGAAATAGTCAGCATGGGTTTACTAGAGGGAGATCATGCTTAACAAATCTATTAGAATTCATGGAGGAGGTTACTAAAATCATAGATAAAGTGGAGCCAGTGGACGTTATTTATCTAGACTTTGCAAAGGCCTTTGATAGAGTACCTCATCAAAGATTATTTCGAAAGTTAAAATCACATGGAATAGGTGGGGAAGTTGCCAAATGGATTGAAAATTGGTTAACGGGAAGAAGGCAGAGGTGAGTGAGCAAGTTAAGGTAGCAGTGAAAAAGGCATATGCAATGTTAGGTATGATAAAAAGAAATATTAAACATAGGAGCAAGGAAGTGATCGTCAAACTGTATAAAGCTTTAGTTAGACCTAGATTGGAGTACTGTGTAAAGGTGTGGAGTCCTTATCATAGAGGGGATATAGACATGCTGGAAAGAATACAAAAAAGAGCGACAAAGATGATAGTGGGATTCCAGAATTACAGTTATGAGGAACGACTCAGAAAAACCGGCCTACAGTGTCTCTAAGAGAGAAGAATTCGTGGTGACTTAAAACAGGTTTATAAGATGATCAGAGGAATGGATAAATTAGACTATAACAAGTTTTTTAAAATACAGCCACCCACAATAACACGAGGGCATAGCTACAAGCTGACTAAAGAGAGGTCCAGATTAGATATTAGGAAATATTTGTTTAGTCAGAGAGTGGTGTCTGCTTGGAATGCATTGCCAGGGGAGGTAGTGGAGGCAGGGACAGTTAATGCATTTAAGAATAAACTGGATGAGCATAGCTTTTAGAGCAAGGTGATGTAAATGAAACTAGTTGTATACAGACTCTGCAGGGTCTTCTAAACCAGTATAAAGACGTTAAGTTAAGTTAAGTTATATAGTTTCACTTCCAGTGTTGTTTCTCGAGGCCAGTATGTCCGTTTGTTGTTGAAAGTCAATGAGTAGGCTGTTAGCCGTTGTCCGAGCAAAATTCGAAATATTTTGAAATTCTGACCTCATCAGTACGTAATCTACGTCCCTCAGCCATAGTAAGCCGCAGGAAATACAATTGAAAATAACAAACACCAAAAAAACCTTGTTATGCACAGCTTTTTTTGAAGTCTTTCCAGTATAACTGTTTAACACTTTACCAGATACGGACAAGAATATCACTCCTCTAATTTGTACATTCTGGTAGTTCGCCGTTCTGTCGTAGCTTAACCCAGTATAACGTTCTGTCTCCGCTTCTTTGAAATACTATTTATATCATTTATGTTTTGATAGAAAACTTACGCGTGTTGTGGATGCTTCAATATCTGCGTTAATAACTTCAGCTGCTATCCTATTAGACTCTGCCGCTTTTATATTTTTTAGAAGTCTCATTGCTTCATTGATCACATCTTCACTTAGCTTATCACATTTACTTGATATCGTCTTTAGCAGGTCGAATGCCTGGTGGGTTGGCTGGTGATGGTCTAGTTAGGAGCTCTTCAAAGTGTTCCTTCTATCTTCAGTTCTTCGTTGTCTGTTATCCGTCTTTCCAATTTGTCCTTTTTTGGGTCTGCTTTGTTGTTTTATTTCCCTGACAGTTTTCTGGTAGTGTCATATATACATCTCAAGTTTTTTGGTAGTGTCATATATACATCTCAAGTATTCTGGTAGTGTCATATATACATCTCAAGTATTCTGGTAGTGTCATATATACATCTCAAGTTTTTTGGTAGTGTCATATAAACATCTCAAGTATTCTGGTAGTGTCATACAGACATCACAAGTATTCTGGTAGTGTCATATATACATCTCAAGTATTTTGGTAGTGTCATACAGACATCACAAGTATTCTGGTAGTGTCATATAGACATCTCAAGTATTCTGATAGTATCATACAGACATCTCAAGTATTCGGGTAGTATCATACAGACATCTCAAGTATTCTGGTAGTGTCATACAGACATCTCAAATATTCTGGTAGTGTCATACAGACATCTCAAATATTCTGGTGGTGTCATGCAGACATCTCAAATATTCTGGTAGTTTCATATATACATCTCAAGTATTCTGGTAGTGTCATACAGACATCTCACGTTTTCTCTAGCTCCAATTTTCTGTAGGCAGACTATCATTATAGTGTGCTTTATTTTCTTGACAGTTTTCATACAGACATCTCAAGTTTTCTGGTAGTGTCATACAGACATCTCAAGTTTTCTGGTAGTGTCATACAGACATCTCACGTTTTCTGGTAGTGTCATACAGACATCTCAAGTTTTCTGGAAGTGTCATACAGACATCTCAAGTTTTCTGGTAGTGTCATACAGACATCTCAAGTTTTCTGGTAGTGTCATACAGACATCTCAAGTTTTCTGGTAGTGTCATACAGACATCTCAAGTTTTCTGGTAGTGTCATACAGACATCTCAAGTTTTCTGGTAGTGTCATACAGACATCTCAAGTTTTCTGGTATGGTCATACAGACATCTCACGTTTTCTCTAGCTCCAACCTCTTCATCCTCTGTAGCCAGACTATCAATATAGTGTACGGTATGTTCCTGACAATTTTCAGGTAGTGTCGCACAGACCTCTCAAGTTTCCTCTAGCTGCAGTCTCGTCTGTAGCCAGACTACAAATATTGTTTCTCCTGTCTTCCATACTGTTCTTCTTTACATCTTTGTTTACCTTTGTGTATTTTTTTCTGTGATTCCTCATCGCTCGCCTCATATGCCTGGCAGGTTACGGTGTTACTGCTCGTTGCTTCCATTTAAGACCTCGGTAAGACACATTTGACTATAACCGTGAATACGTTTTGTTCATTAGAGGAGTAACCAAAGCGGTAAGAATAAACTAGAGATCAGGCGCTGACCTCTGTGTGCTGGGCATCGATTGCAGGCCTCTGACTCGACTCAACTGGTTTATTGATTTATGGTCGGTAATACGGCAACGCCCCTAGAGAAGACACGGCCGGCTACATCAATCTAACAGTTTTCTACCGTTTAGAGGTCGATCTGCTATGTCTCTTCTTCTATCGACTTGCTGGCTGCTCGGCTGAAGGAAAACACTTTCATTTGAATTCTGGGGTCCAGGTATTCAATCAGGGAAATAAAGTGTTGGTTTGTCCTTTAGTAGTTAGACTACTGTCGGGGAAGGAAATTGTTAGAGACTTCAGTATACTAAGTCAAGGTTTGTTCCATAGTAGTTACACTACTGTCGGGGAAGGAAATTGTTAGAGACTTCAGTATACTAAGTCAAGGTTTGTTCCATAGTAGTTACACTACTGTCGGGGAAGGAAATTGTTAGAGACTTCAGTATACTAAGTCAAGGTTTGTTCCATAGTAGTTACACTACTGTCAGGGAAGGAAATTGTTAGAGACTTCAGTATACTAAGTCAAGGTTTGTTCCAAAGTAGTTACACTACTGTCGGGGAAGGAAATTGTTAGAGACTTCAGTATACTAAGTCAAGGTTTGTTCCATAGTAGTTACACTACTGCCGGGGAAGGAAATTGTTAGAGACTTGAGTATACTAAGTCAAGGTTTGTCCCATAATAGTTACACTACTGTCGGGGAAGGAAATTGTTAGAGACTTCAGTATACTAAGTCAAGGTTTGTTCCATAGTAGTTACACTACTGTCGGGGAAGGAAATTGTTAGAGTTGTTTAGATGACCAGAAATGGCTCATACATGTATAGGGGAAGGAACACGGCAACCAACGGTACATCAGGAGATTGGGGAGAGGGGATGGATAGGACACGCCTCTCAGAAGGAAGTCGGGCAGCATAACTAGATATGCGATGGATTAAAACCCACAGGGAAGGAGACGAGCAAGAAGACATCAGAGCACCTAGCGGCGAACGGTCGAGGAGGACTCAGTGGTCATCGGAGTAAGCTGTCCGCATCGGGAGCCGGAGGTCGTGGGTTCGAATCAGGATGGAAACCGGCATTATTTTCACGTGTATTTTCTGTTAGAAATTCCCCTGATCTCCGGGTAGTGAGATCGGACTACCGTGTTCAGTGTCGAGCACGTCAAAAATTCCCCGGCAATTGGAAATTGGAAAGAGTAGGATTAACGGCCGCTGTCCGGACAAAATTGAAAATCTACCCAAGTTATTTATACCTTTCCCCATGTGGTTTGTCAAGAGCAGTTCGTCAGATGGCGCCTAACAGGCTGCGGGTCTACTTAGCTCTAGTGTTTGAGTCTATTAAGACGAACTCGCACATCGGGAAAAACCACATTCCAAGATACTGGTTGTATGCATACTCTATAGAGTCTTCTAAACCAGTATAAAGACGTTAAGTTAAGTGTTTTTATTTGCTTTTTTTTGCGTTCTCCTTATTTCTGTATTCCATTAGGCAGGTGTGCTTTGCACTGCGGTGTTTATTTTGCACCTGTCGGCCCATTGCATCCGAATTCGGCATGCATTTTATTGAAGGTTTTGCTTCCTCCTGCATTTTCTAAGGGTTTGCTTCCCCGGGGTAACGGCCGGTGCTGTGACGGGGATAGAACCAAGCACCTCCGGATTGTGAGGATTGTAACTAAGCCACTAGCCCACGCCGTCTCCAAGCATTACGGAACAATAGGGACTTATATAGATAACCTATTGCGTCCCTACGTTCCAATGGGAGCCACACATATAACTGATGGGGATAATATTTACGCAATAAAACAACTTATTCAATGATCAAGTCACACATATAACTGATGGTGATAATATTTACGCAATAAAACAACTTATTCAATGATCAAGTCACACATATAACTGATGGTGATAATATTTACGCAATAAAACAACTTATTCAATGATCAAGTCACACATATAACTGATGGTGATAATATTTACGCAATAAAACAACTTATTCAATGATCAAGTCACACATAAAACTGATGGTGATAATATTTACGCAATAAAACAACTTATTCAATGATCAAGTCACACATAGACTTCCACAAGTCGTAAAGATCTTTTTATTTTCAAGTTTTTGGGATCAATGATGCTGAGCAGCGCATGAGCTGCAGTGGTCAGCGACCCATAGCTGACTGCTAGCGTCAGGGCCAGCGAACCAGAGCTGTCAAGACCCTTCTACACCTCCACGCGGTGATCCTGGATAACAGGCTGCATCAGAGCAGACTGGCTAAGGAGAAGGGATCGAAGAGGGAATGCTAACCCGGTACTAAAAAAAATGCTTGCTGAAGTCGTATGTGTTGGACCGAAAGGTGCAGATATCGCAGTCAAGCTGTAAACTACGACACAAAGCATTCCGTTCCCCGGACTACATTCTGCTACTTGAGCCCTTCCAGGGTTTGGTAGCGGGAGAGTGAGAACGAACGAAGCCAAGCCATTTCCAGTTTTCCACCTTTGCTAACAACAAATAAGAATATGGTGCATATTTAAACAACTGGATTCCGTCAACACCAGTGTCGTCACTTCTTCGTCACAATCATTTAGGTTTTTGCTGCACCGGAAAGCGTTGGGTAGACCACCACGGTGGCTGGGCCTTTGTAATGAATCCTGTCTCTGAGTATTTGAAATGTAATAATTCACCTTTGGTCGCGCCGGTGTGAAGATAACTCTAGATCTAGTTTGTCTACAGGAAGGCTCGATTCTATGGTTTTCCAAACGAGTAGGTCATGTTTAGTTTAGAAACGGGTGGGAGAGGGGAGGGGAAAAGGGAGACATTATGCTTCAAATTAGTCTTATGTCAAATTAGTCTTATGTCAAATTAGTCTACGTAATTGTAGTCAAAGACGTTTGTAAAAGCAAAGCCACATCAATTAAAGTGAAAACACATAACATTACTGCCGTAGGGGTGTGAGGTGTTAGTGATCTCACATTTCAAAGGCTCGGATATATGAGGGCGGTAGCCAGCTTCTCTCCCTCGCCGCTTTTACTTCCCGGACTGAACCGGTACCCATTTAAGGTTGCATCGACCCGGGAGTCTTTGCGGTCTTAAAAAAACATTTTCGCCTCAACTGGGAAATGAACCCAGGACTATTCAGATGCGAAGCCAGCTCGCTAACTACTTCGCTGCGCGGCTCTCTCATAAGCAAAAGAATATAGTCATCAATGAAGATGTAATCAAAGAAGTACAGAAGTTAAAGGCATACCATAACAGAAGATACCAGCGATGAGACAGTCATTAAGGCATGGATTGCTTTGAGAGAAGAGACTTATCATAATACCTGGAATTCTGGGATTCAAACGGACATGTTAATGTCTGTTGCCAGGTAGCAGAAGGCTTCGACTCTACGTAGTAGGTTTTTTTAAACTTCCTTCGGCTTTCTAGCCCTGGGGGAAGATACAAATCATTTTGGTCGATTTTTAACTATAAATTTTTTATTTTGTTTTTGGACAGCGGCCGTTAAGCCTACTCTTTTCGATTTCTACCTACCACGGGATTTTTAACGTGCTCGACACTAAACACGGGAGTCCGATCTCACTACCAAGAGATCAGGGCAAATTTACCAGAAGATCCACGTGAAAAAATCCCGATTTCCACGGTGATTCGAACCCGCGGCCTCCGGTACCCGAGGATGACACCTTACCTGGAGACCATTGAGCCCCCCGACAGAAGAGACCTTCAGAGAAAGACAGAAAGTGGTAACCTCAAATAATATCAGGATAGAACTGAGCGAAAGAACAATCGCCACTCATATAGGGCCAATTTCACTGTAATGGGGCTGAAACATGAACTCTAGAAGGTTGCAGAAGCTGGTAAGCGTTTAGAATGTGGTGGTACGGTAAAATGAAAAGCGTTTAGAATGTGGTGGTACGGTAAAATGAAAAGCGTTTAGAATGTGGTGGTACGGTAAAATGAAAAGCGTTTAGAATGTGGTGGTACGGTAAAATGAAAAGCGTTTAGAATGTGGTGGTACGGTAAAATGAAAAGCGTTTAGAATGTGGTGGTACGGTAAAATGAAAAGCGTTTAGAATGTGGTGGTACGGTAAAATGAAAAGCGTTTAGAATGTGGTGGTACGGTAAAATGAAAAGCGTTTAGAATGTGGTGGTACGGTAAAATGAAAAGCGTTTAGAATGTGGTGGTACGGTAAAATGAAAAGCGTTTAGAATGTGGTGGTACGGTAAAATGAAAAGCGTTTAGAATGTGGTGGTACGGTAAAATGAAAAGCGTTTAGAATGTGGTGGTACGGTAAAATGAAAAGCGTTTAGAATGTGGTGCTGCCGTAAAATGAAAAGCGTTTAGAATGTGGTGCTGCCGTAAAATGAAACGACTGAGTTAGATAGAAAGCGCAGACAAGCTTACAAACAGTCGAAAGACACTAAACTCTAACTGAACTCTCACTGAACTCTAGCTAAACTCTAAATAAACTCTAAACTCTAACTAAACTCGAATTATATTCTAAATAAACTAACTGAACTCTAACTGAACTCTAACTAACTTTTACTAACATTTTCTGTTACCAGCAAGGTCTATCCCAAAACCCTTGTTTGTGAGCTGCTGTGTCTGACACCCCCTCTGACTAAGGCATTCACCGCCACACCCTTTCTAGAGCGTTAAATCAATCAGCGCCTGAGATGCCATTAACTGTAGTCTTACGGTTGGCCGAGATTTGAATCCTTCTAGTCACCGAGAGATCTCCTGGGCTGCTCAAGAAGTCAGGTCTACATGGCGACGGTGTTTCAATGGCCGCTTCCCGTATAAAGGTGGAGTCCTATAGCCGACACAGCTGTGGGGGATGAAGTGTTGCAGACTTCCATGTAGGATTCTGGGCTGTTTATGAAGTCAGGTCTGCATGGCGACGACGTTTCAGTGCCCGCTTCTCGTATAAAGGCGGAGTTAGCCGGCACTGCTGTGGGGGATGAAGTGCTGCAGACTTCCATATAGGATCCCGAGTTGCTCATGAAGCCGGCACTGCTGTGGGGAATGAAGTGTTGCACAGACTGCCATGTACGAACCTGAGCTGCTCAAGAAGTCAGTCCTGTATGGCGACGATATTTCAATGGCCGCTTCACGCATAAACGTGTAGTTAGTCCTATAGCTGTCGGGATGAAGTGTTGCAGATTTCCATGTAGGAGGCCCCAGCAGTTTGTTATGAGGTCGGGTAGCCAGTTCCTTTTCTCGCTGCATTTTCTTCCCTAAACGTAAAGTAGGTACTCATGGGTCGACTGGGGCGTGTGGGAGCGAAGAATAATTAGGCTCACGGGAAACATACTGATCCGATCCCACCTCTCGTTCGTGCTCGTGCGCTGTGGTACAGCAGCCTGGCCAATGAAGTAGGGATCGACACTGTACTCCCTATAGCAGCGAGTTTACTCAAGAACGTCGCATTGCACTATAGCCAGGAGTACTAAGGTCTACCATCTCAAGTAGGTTTCAGATTGTAAGAAGAACCACTGTAAGCTGCAACCAAAGATACGTCAAGGGTGAACTCAACGCAGCACAAGGACCTTCAAACAACACATGAAGCATGCCGGTAACGGGAGTTGAACTCCGTACCCTTACCGTCACAAGCGAGGACTATAACACTACACTAATCAGGCGCTATCCCCCAGATACGGGACGCGTGTGGCATAGGGACTGTGACCTTGGTTTACTATCAAAAGGTTGAAACAACGGGTGCTCAGTTTGACAGACCGGCCATGTACGTTTTTCTATGGTATGATGGCTTCTCCTAGTCGACCCAGCTGTAGATTGGTGACTGATAAAGTCGGGGGTACATTTGGGAGCCGCAGTGGAAGTTACAGAGTTAATACTCTCTCTTCGACACTTTCAACTGGCCTAAACTTAGTGGTTCTCACACGTTTTCGGTCCAAGGCTCTCTAAGTGTATCAGAAATTGTCCACGGCACCCCAAGTCAGAAAATGAGCCAATTTAACAGTTACAGGTCGCAGTTGATGAAAATATTGGCGTGTCAACCCAGGGTGTCGTGGCACGCCGTTTGGGAACTACTGGTCAGCCACATTTGGTGACGCCCATGTGCAAAGAAGTCGATTCTTTGAGCCACTTACCATTTGATCTGCCATATACATACTTCTTAGTAAAGGGTTTAGACGCTTGCATCTTACGTTAAAGTTACTAGGTTCGCTTCCCGTTAGCAACACACTGCGGTTTACCCATCTGTAAATATTTACTTGACTTGCAATTAAAGAAGGCAAGACAGAGACAGTGAACTGGTGAGTCCTCCTCATACAATGAAGTCTCTGAAACTTCATCGCTGACGGCCGTGCCATCTGTGCACTCCGTTTACCTTTGACCTCCTTGAATGTAACCAACATGCGTCTGAGAAACAGAGTGGTTAGAGGAGCCATTGTTTCCTAACCTGCGGACCGGTGAAAATAGGACACATTTTTTGCGGACCGATCAAAATCGGGAAACATATTAGCGGACCGATGAGAATAGGAAAACATATTAGCGAAATGATGAGAATAGGAAAACATATTAGCGAAATGATGAGAATAGGAAAACATATTAGCGGAATGATGAGAATAGGAAAACATATTAGCGAAATGATGAGAATAGGAAAACATATTAGCGAAATGATGAGAATAGGAAAACATATTAGCGAAATGATGAGAATAGGAAAACATATTAGCGAAATGATGAGAATAGGAAAACATATTAGCGGAATGATGAGAATAGGAAAACATATTAGCGAAATGATGAGAATAGGAAAACATATTAGCGAAATGATGAGAATAGGAAAACATATTAGCGAAATGATGAGAATAGGACAGATTTATTCACGTACTGCTCTTACAGAATTTTAACAAATACTATTTATATAGTATTTCGTGTATTCACTTCTAATTTTAATATTATCAAATGAAAATTATGCAGTTATTTAAAATAACCAGAAACTGAGCAGTAAATACAAATGCTAATAATAGAACGTCTTGAACTTTTGAGAAAGCAATCGTTCATCATCATCATCATGTAGCATGTTCTTTAAGAACGTCGCTCTCATGACAGCCTGTCTGTCAGACACTTAATCCTTGACCAGCTCTCCCTCTTCTGCCACTGTCAGTCCGAAAGCCCCTGTAGTTTTCCTTCTTCTCGTTTCGCCTCTGCCTCTATTGCTAGGTACCATACCCTTCAGTATATTTCTTTATAAGCTATTGTGGCGTTTGATATGGCCAACGTATGTTACGAGGTGTTTTCAAATTAAACCGGACCTAACTGCACAGCGTAGCGCAATGGTTATCGAGCTTCGCACCTGAGTGGTCCTGGGTTCATTCCCCAGTTGAGGCTGTAATGTTTTTTTCAGAACGCAATGGATCCCGGGTCGACCCAGCCTTAAATGGGTACCGGTTCAGTCCGGGAAGTAAAAGCGGCGAGGGAGAGGAGATGGCTACCACCCTCATATAGCCGAGCCTTTGAAATGTGAGATCATTAACACCTCACAACTCTACGGCAGTAATGCTATGGGATACTTTACTTTACTTTATTTTAACTTCACCAAGTGAACATATGTACGATGCGCATGATGTCACTTCTGATGTAAACAGCTCATACCAACCGCCAAGTTTGCTAAATTTCATTATTCTCTGACTCATAGTTTTCTCAGCAGATCGTTGAAAACATGGCGGGTGTGATACGGAATCCGTCCAGAGTTGATCAGCGAGCGGTGATTCAGTTTCTAACAGCTGAAGGATGTCGACCAGTTGACATTCATCGCAGAATGCAGGCAGTGTATGGTGACAAAAGTGTGTCGAAGACGAACAGTTACGAAATGGACAACGATGTTTCAAGAAGGACGAGAGTTAACGAAAGATCTTCCGAGAACAGGTCAGGCGCATACTGCTGCGCCAGAAGATGCCATCGCCAATATCGATGCAGCAATTCGGGTGGACCGTCGCCGCAGCTGACGTTCGCCACACTTTTGTCACCATACACAGCCAGCATTCTGTGATGAATGTCAACTGGTCGACGTCCTTCAGCTGATAGAAAACGAATCACTTAACTTAACTTAACTTAACGTCTTTTTACTGGTTTAGAAGACCCTGCAGAGTCTGTATATAACTAGTTTCATTTACATCACATTGCTCTAAAAGCTATGCGCATCCATTTTATTCTTAAATGCATTAACTGTTCCTGCCTCCACTACCTCCCGTGGCAATGCATTCCAAGCATTCACCACTCTCTGACTAAAAAAATATTTCCTAATATCTAACCTGGACCTCTCTTTAGTCAGCTTGTAGCTATGCCCTCTTGTTATTGTGGGTGGCTGTATTAAAAAAAACAACATGTTATAGTGTAATTTATCCTTTAACCTCTCCCTGATCAACTGTAGACGGATTCCGTATGACACCCGCCATGTTTTCAACGCTCTGCTGAGGAAACTATGAGTCGAGTGATAATGAAATTCAGCAAACTAAACGGTAGGTATGTGCTGTTAACACCAGAAGTGACGTCATCGTGCGCATCGTACAGTTCATTTGACGCAGTTAGGTCCGGTTTGGCTTGGCTTCGATTCGTTCTCAATTTCCCACTACCAAAACAAGAAAGAGCTTAAGTAGCAGAATGTAGTTCAGAGAACGGAATGCGTTGTGTCGTAGTTTACAGCTAAACTGCGATATTTGCACCTTTTGGTCCACCACATCCGACTTCAGCTAGCATTTTTTGAGTACCGGGTTAGCATTCCCTCTTCGATCCCCTATCCTTAGCCAGTCTGCCCTGCTGCAGCCTGTTATCCAGGATCACCGCATGGAGGTGTAGAAGGGTCTTGACAGCTTTGGTTCGCTGGTCCTGACGCTAGTAGTCAGCTATGGGTCGCTGACCACTGCAGCTCATGCGTTGCTCAGCATCTTGATTCCATATCCGGTATAATTTGAACACGCCTCGTAATTCCAATATTTGACGCAAGTAATGTTAGTTGCGAGAGCGGTTGCTATTTCTTTGCTATAATATTTTATAACCGTTGCGTCAGAGTTGAGTCTGAGAGACGAAACCCTTCATTGGCACCCATTCTGTTTCTCTGTTTGGTGTGTATAACTGGAAGCGCTGTCAACGTTTTCACATACCAAATCGGTAGTCGAATATACGACCAACAGTTTAATAGTACCTAATTCACCTCAAGGTCTACACAGCTAATAACTGTCGTAATAACTGTATCACGGACAGGCAAGGCATTTTGAGGACCGGCGGTTTGGAAACACTTGTTAGAGCCATTGCTTTTCGGGACAAAGGTACTGTGCTCAATCCCGGCTGGTATCAACACGCATCAGTTTACCCGTCTGTAAATGTGTACACAATTAACTGTTAGGAACGACAAGGCAGCAATGAAGTTACATAATCGATGAACAGCTATAATTAGCGGGAGGAATAAAGGTCGCTTGTCTTTACAGTCGATACACACTGCATAGGCTGGATAAATGTAGACACATGAAAGAAAGTGCTTTCAGGGATGAAGTGTTACAGATTTTATTGCTCTGGGCCGCAGCTGTTTTTCTTCTTCCTCTTATTCTTCCTCTTCTTCTTCTTCTTCTCCTCCTCGTTCTCCTTCTTTCTCTTCTTCTTGCTCTCCTCCTTCTCCTCCTTCTTCTTCTCCATCTTCTTCTTCTTCTTATTATTATTAATATTATCCTTTTACTATTTAATTGGCGTTAGTCTTAAAATGACGCCGTGTTGTTATGTCGTTGTTTGCAGCGAGGCTGCGTTATATTCGTCTTTGCGGCACATCCGATTTCAGTTTTAATTGTATTGTTGGGTCTCGGGTTTGACATCCCAGTGCGACCCATATGCTCTTAGCCAGACTACACTAGTGCAGCCTGTTTCCAGAGCCGCCACTTGGACGTGGCATAGGGTCATGGCCAGCTCTGCCTCGCTGACCCTGCTGCAGGCAGTCGGCTATTAGTCGCTTACTGCTGTCAGATCATTCACTGTTCGGTGTCTTCATCCCCTTCCCTAACATTGAGCTAGGTACCCATTCACAGCTGGGTTGAATGGAGCTTACCGATAACCCGAGTTTAACCTCCTACCTTTGCTGTGTGAAGCTAGTGCTCTATCATTACGCTCATTAAACGCGATTTTATATTTCCTCCAGCTGAAAAAAGCACCAAAAAAAACAACAAAAAACAATGTGTAACCGAGGATTTGAACCATGTCCTCGGGGTAAAAATCATGCGCTCTGCCAGCCTAACGCAATGGCGTTTTTAGCACGATGACCTCGACGTGAATGTGTGCTTTACATCCGTAATATAACCAAAATTACTCGCGATTGTGATTGAACATGATAGGTATCTCTTTGTTGTCGTAGTTAACAGCCTGACTGCGTTATTTGAACATTTCGGTCCCACACATCAGACTTAAACAGGCATTTTTGAGTACCGGGTTAACCTTCCTTCTTCGATACCTTCTCCTTAGCCAGTCTGCCCTGCTGCAGTCTGTTATCCATGATCACGGCGTGGAGGTGTAGAAGGGTCTTGAGCTTTGTCCGCTGGCCCTGACTCTAGTTGTCAACTGTGGGTCGCTGACCGCTGCAGCTCATGCGCAACTCAGAATCTTGATCCCGTATAAATACGTTTGACATGTGCAGAGTTGTGCCAAACTGGCGAGGCATCTTAGCTACCGGGACGTATAGGGCGACGAGTGGCTGGGCTCCCCATGTTGTGTTAGTCAAGTTTTAGATGATATTATTTCTCGCATGTATCTTCCAAAGTGTAGGGCAATCGCTTCGCCGCTTGGAATTCAGTCTTCCTTGGTGAGGTACGATTAGAGGATGTGGTCCAGTCTTCCTTGGTGAGGTACGATTAGATGATGTGATCCAGTCTTCCTTGGTGAGGTACGATTAGAGGATATGATCCAGTGTTGGTGAGGTACGATTAGAGGATGTGGTCCAGTTTTCCTTGGTGAGGTATGATTAGAGGATGTGGTCCAGTCTTGGTGAGGTACGATTAGAGGATGTGATCCAGTCTTCCTTGGTGAGGTACGATTAGAGGATGTGATCCAGTCTTCCTTGGTGAGGTACGATTAGAGGATGTGATCCAGTCTTCCTTGGCGAGGTACGATTAGAGGATGTGATCAAGTCTTGGTGAGGTACGATTAGAGGATGTGATCCAGTCTTCCTTGGTGAGGTACGATTAGAAGATGTGATCCAGTCTTCGTGAGGTACGATTAGAGGATGTGATCCAGTCTTGGTGAGGTACGATTAGCGGATGTGGTCCAGTCTTGGTGAGGTACGATTAGAGGATGTGATCCAGTCTTCCTTGGTGAGGTACGATTAGAGGATGTGATCCAGTCTTCCTTGGTGAGGTACGATTAGAGGATGTGATCTAGTCTTGGTGAGGTACGATTAGAGGATGTGATCCAGTCTTGGTGAGGTACGATTAGAGGATGTGGTCCAGTCTTCCTTGGTGAGGTACGATTAGAAGATGTGATCCAGTCTTGGTGAGGTACGATTACAGGATGTGATCCAGTTTTCCTTGGTGAGGTACGATTAGAGGATGTGATCCAGTCTTGGTGAGGTACGATTAGAGGATGTGATCCAGTCTTCCTTGGCGAGGTACAATTAGAGGATGTGATCCAGTCTTCCTTGGCGAGGTACGATTAGAGGATGTGATCCAGTCTTGGTGAGGTACGATTAGAGGATGTGATCCAGTCTTGGTGAGGTACGATTAGAGGATGTGATCCAGTCTTGGTGAGGTACGATTAGAGGATGTGATCCAGTCTTGGTGAGGTACGATTAGAGGATGTGATCGAGTCTTGGTGAGGTACGATTAGAGGATGTGATCCAGTCTTCCTTGGTGAGGTACGATTAGAGGATGTGATCCAGTCTTCCTTGGTGAGGTACGATTAGAGGATGTGATCCAGTCTTCCTTGGTGAGGTACGATTAGAGGATGTGGTCCAGTCTTCCTTGGTGAGGTACGATTAGAGGATGTGGTCCAGTCTTCCTTGGCGAGGTACGATTAGAGGATGTGATCCAGTCTTGGTGAGGTACGATTAGAGGATGTGATGCAGTCTTGGTGAGGTACGATTAGAGGATGTGATCCAGTCTTGGTGAGGTACGATTAGAGGATGTGATCCAGTCTTGGTGAGGTATGATTAGAGGATGTGATCCAGTCTTCCTTGGTGAGGTACGATTAGAGGATGTGATCCAGTCTTGGTGAGGTACGATTAGAGGATGTGGTCCAGTCTTCCTTGGTGAGGTACGATTAGAAGATGTGATCCAGTCTTGGTGAGGTACGATTAGAGGATGTGATCCAGTCTTCCTTGGTGAGGTACGATTAGAGGATGTGGTCCAGTCTTGGCGAGGTTCGATGTGCTACATTGGCTGAGACGTGGACACCAATACAATCACTCAAGAACAGATTGAGAGTTACCCAGGCCTCCCTTGAGAGACTCTTGTTAGGAATCACTCTCCGTAACCAACGCATGCAAGGTCTCCACAATTCTGACAGAAGACGATTGTCCCTGGTGAAGTATGCGGTAATCTGGTGAAGTCTGGTGAAGTATACGGTAATCTGGTGAAGTCTGGTGAAGTATGCGGTAATCTAGTGAAGTCTGATGAAGTATGCGGTAATCTGGTGAAGTCTGGTGAAGTATGCGGTAATCTGGTGAAGTCTGGTGAAGTATGCGGTAATCTGGTGAAGTCTGGTGAAGAATGCGGTAATCTGGTGAAGTCTGGTGAAGTATGCAGACACGGCAAAACATAGATGGGCGATGGTCGATGGAGAACCGCGACGGCAATCTGGTACCCCCGAGGTAAGAAGACACCGCGGAGAAGACATCCAATGCGTTGGTCAGACTTCCTTGCTGTACGCTCCAACATCCGAGATGCCTCTAGGGGCGGACTTACCATGCACTGGACTTCCATGGCTCAAGACAGATTCGGCTGGCGACGAAGTTTGGAACCGCAGCTACGAGGAAGATCAAGATCAAGATCTTCCATTTTGTTTCCTGGAAAGCTTGAAGAAAATAAGCCGCAAGAAGAAGAGAGCCCCACACCTGGTATTAGAATGGAGATGTAGTTCAAGTCAAGGCGATCAAGAACTCCCTTGCGTGCAAAGACCAGTGACTTCACCCTTCCATGCGTCCCATCTCCAAAACGCTCCTGTCTCTCTCAGTTAGCGTCACAGTATAACCAGACCGACCCCTTTTAAAGACCTAAAAGCTAACCAATAAAGAGCCTATTAAATGTCTCTACTTGTTGCCTGATGTGTTCGATGAGTCATGTAGTCAATTTTCTTGACTAAACTAGATCACGGGTTCTTAATTTTCGAGGGTTGTCGGGGCCCAGAAGGGGATCAACGAATAATAGCACTGTAACCTTTCATGCATGAGGTAGGGCCCCGAGACTGCAGCAGTACTGCGACTCATAGCTGGCTGCTTAACGATGCGACGCACCAAAAGGAGAAGATGTCACAGCCTTGCTATTAACTATGGCACAACGTAACACGACGTGCTTTCCAGGACTAACGCTGAAAAATAAAAGGAAGGTGCATGAGGTAAGAAGCAACTAAGGTAGTTGGTCATGGGACCACCTATTTCATCCTGAAGAAACTTGACGTATAGACATATGTTTCTACTCTTTAACTAAGCGTACCTTGAACGAACTCTCTTCAACCAAATGTACCTTGAACGAACTCTCTTCAACCAAATGTACCTTGAACGAACTCTCTTCAACCAAATGTACCTTGAACAAACTCTCTTCAACCAAATGTACCTTGAACGAACTCTCTTTAACCAAATGTACCTTGAATGAACTGAACTCTCTTCAACCAAATGTACCTTGAACGAACTCTCTTCAACCAAATGTACCTTGAACGAATTCTTTTCAAACAAATGTACCTTGAATGAACTGAACTTTCTTCAACCAAATGTACATTGAACGAACTCTCTTCAACCAAATGTACCTTGAACGAACTCTTTTCAACCAAATTTACCTTGAACGAACTCTCTTCAACCAAATGTACCTTGAACGAACTCTCTTCAACCAAATGTACATTGAACGAACTCTCTTCAACCAAATGTACCTTGAACGAACTCTCTTCAACCAAATGTACCTTGAACGAACTCTCTTCAACCAAATGTACCTTGAACGAACTCTCTTCAACCAAATGTAACTTGAACGAACTGAACTTTCTTCAACCAAATGTACCTTTAACGAACTCTCTTCAACCAAATGTACCTTGAACGAACTCTCTTCAATCAAATGTACCTTGAACGAACTCTCTTCAATCAAATGTACCTTTAACGAACTCTCTTCAACCAAATGTACCTTGAACGAACTCTCTTCAACCAAATGCACCTTGAACGAACTCTCTTCAATCAAATGTACCTTGAACTTTCTCTTTAACCAAATGAACCCCGACACTGCAAAGGCTGAGATCCACTGATTAAAGTCCTAGTATAACTGCATTGTGAGAATGTTCCTCTTAAAATGAGGTTTAGCTAAACCAAATTGAGCGTGTCTCGAAGTGTTTGTCACAGTCCATACTAGATCGGGGAATGAAAGTAAATGTGTTCTCCTAGGAATTGGGTATTCTAGTCTGGTCGTTAGGGCAGTTGATGTGTGCATTAGCTCTTCACTATAGCTTTTAGAATTAAATGCCATGACGCCTGGCGTTGGAAATCACGTCTCTGAATCTTAGACTGCAACCCGTACCCAGAATGTACAGTAGCCTCACGTTATTTATGTGCATGGAAAGAAAGAACACTCTGCCTGATTGTTAAACCATTTTTCTTTGTCTCTCCGTTCGTCGTTCAAAAATAAAACCATCTTAATTGACCAATTGTTACTAAGCGTTAGAGGAGCGCTGGCTCAGTGGTTTTTGGTGTCAGTCTTCACACCTTGAGGACATGCTTTCAAAACCAAAGTTGGGGTATTAATTTTTTTTATCTCGATCTGAGATAAAATAAAAACCTAAGCTGTACAATGCACGGCGACTGCAGGAACTCGTGTCCATCATTCCTCAACTCAGGGGACGGCGTGGCCTAGTGGATACGTGGCACGGCTCACAATCCGAAGGTGCTGGGTTCGATCCCCATCACAGCACCGGCTGTTACGCCGGGGAAGCAAACCCTTAGAAAATGCAGGAGGATGTGGACCCTTATATAAAATGAATGCTGAAGTCGGATGCACTGGGCCGACAGGCGCAAAAAAAAACCCACAGTGCAACGCACACCGCCTTGGGGATTAGAGAAATAAGGCGAACTTAAAAAAAAATTAAAAAATTAAAAGAAAATTCCTCAACTCTACAAACCCTTCCACAGGACCTCATCAATAGAAATAAATAAACAGAGTGGGGATAATTTGTTCTTGTTAGCCCCCCAAGCTCTCTGCTGTGTCTCTACCATTGATCGTTGTATTTGTTGTTGTTGTTGGGTGCACACAATGAGTTGATTTACTCTTTTGTGCCCTGAAATGGGTGTTAAGTGACGGTTTGTTGTAACTTTCCTCACATGACGAGCGTGCTGATGAAGGTGGACCAGGGTTCTCCAGGCGCTTGTGCTATGCTTGGCGTTATCTGCGAGTCGCTCACTACTACGGGGAACACGTCGAGCCCTCACGTCGTTAGTCAGGCTGCCAAAAAAAAAAAAACAGTCCGTTTTCAGGAAGGACTACGGGAAAGTCGAGGTGAGGGTCTTGGCCAAGCATATTTTACCTGATCAGTATGTTTTTCCTGACCACCCTGACTAACATGTCTGATCAGTATGTTTTTCCTGACCACCCTGACTAACATGTCTGATCAGTATGTTTTGCCTGACCACCCTGACTAACATGTCTGATCAGTATGTTTTGCCTGACCACCCTGACTAACATGTCTGATCAGTATGTTTTGCCTGACCACCCTGACTAACATGTCTGATCAGTATGTTTTGCCTGACCACCCTGACTAACATGTCTGATCAGTATGTTTTGCCTGACCACCCTGACTAACATGTCTGATCAGTATGTTTTGCCTGACCACCCTGACTAACATGTCTGATCAGTATGTTTTTCCTGACCACCCTGACTAACATGTCTGATCAGTATGTTTTGCCTGACCACCCTGACTAACATGTCTGATCAGTATGTTTTGCCTGACCACCCTGACTAACATGTCTGATCAGTATGTTTTGCCTGACCACCCTGACTAACATGTCTGATCAGTATGTTTTGCCTGACCACCCTGACTAACATGCCTGATCAGTATGTTTTGCCTGACCCTGACTAACATGTTTGATCAATATATTTTTCCTGACCATACGTTAGCCCTCCTGACATTATAATCGTCCATCTACAATGATACATCAGTCTGATGACATGGGCAAATGATACATCAGTCTGATGACATGGGCAAATGATACATCAGTCTGATGACATGGACAACACGGATGAGAATATCACGATGGTCTAAGATGCTATACCAGGGTTGATCATAAGGTATCTGACATTTGGATACAAAAAACATAACCAACTTACTTGCTTGCTTGTGGAGTGTGACGTCTAGTCGTCAGTGAGTTGGCTTGCTAGACTGGGAATACAACGTGCCAACCGCTGAAAAGGGATGTGTCGAACCGAAAAGTTACACATAAAACGATGCCTATTACCAGTTGAACAGAAGAGAGCAGGTCGTGGTCTTCATACCTCGCACTGGCCACAATAGACTGAGGTACCACCTATTCAACAAATTGAAGATAGGTGGTACCGACGAATGCTCGTGTGGTACCGGGAAAATGACCGCTGAACATTTGCTGCAAAACTGCCCGACATACGAGGATCAGAGAGAGCAGATGTGGCCATCACCAGTGGCAACACTAGACAAGCTCTATGGCAGTGTCGACAGCCTCAGAATGACCGCTGCTTTTTTCGAAAAAAATACAGGTTGACGTCTGACAGCGTACGAAGAAGAAGAACCGAAAAGTGCAAATATCGCAGTCAAGCTGTACACTAGCGACACAACGCATTCTGTTCTCCTGACTACAGCTTGCTACTTACAACGCACTGTTTAGCGCTTGGTGGCGGGAGATTGAGAACGAAGGAGAAAAAGAAGAACAACAACATGCCAGGATTCGAATTCACCGTCGAACAGAAAACAATCCAGCTGTGCTTGTCTGGTACGACCTCTCCTCCAATAGAACCGGCTGTAAATGGATACCAGACGTATGAGTTTGGGATGGTAAAAAACAACAAGGAAGGGAACTGACCACCCTACCTCACTTAAGCTGCGGCTAAGTGCATGAAAACTTATCTTCATCCCCGACGGCAGTTGTTGCCATGGTACTGACCTTGACCTTTACATACCCGCTTAGTCCTCGTAGATGAAATCTTAATCCTTTTCAAAATATTCACCTTTTGCACTTCTTCAAGCAGGGCTACCAATGCCAGGAGCCATTTGACTTAGATCTTCCTCACACTTCCTCACGCTTGTCTTGATGTCCTCTTTGTTCCGACATCTTGTTCCCTGTGTTCACCACCTTGAACCTTGATTTCCTCTTTGTTCCGATATCTTGTTCCCTGTGTTCACCACCTTGAACCTTGATTTCCTCTTTGTTCCGACATCTTGTTCCCTGTGTTCACCACCTTGAATCTTGATTTCCTCTTTGTTCCGACATCTTGTTCCCTGTGTTCACCACCTTGAACCTTGATTTCCTCTATGCCCTGACATCTTGTTCCCTGTGTTCACCACCTTGAACCTTGATTTTCTCTATGTCCTGACATCTTTTTCCCTGTGTTCACCACCTTGAACCTTGATTTCCTCTATGTCCCGACATCTTTTTCCCTGTGTTCACCACCTTGAACCTTGATTTCCTCGTTGTTCCGACATCTTGTTCCCTGTGTTCACCACATTGAGCCTTGATTTCCTCTATGTCCTGACATCTTGTTCCATGTGTGCACCACCTTGAGCCTTGATTTCCTCTATGTCCCGACATCTTGTTTCCTGTGTGCACCACCTTGATCCTTGATTTCCTCTATGTCCCGACATCTTGTTCCCTGTGTTCACCACATTGAGCCTTGATTTCCTCTATGTCCTGACATCTTGTTCCATGTGTGCACCACCTTGAGCCTTGATTTCCTCTATGTCCCGACATCTTGTTTCCTGTGTGCACCACCTTGATCCTTGATTTCCTCTATGTCCCGACATCTTGTTCCCTGTGTGCACCACCTTGAGTCTTGAATAGAGCCAACAGTAACAATGAGCCAAGTCTGAAGGGTAGTAAGGGAGTGTCAAACCTTTCCAATGCCCTGTTTCAAGAACACAAATCTGGATGGGATGTGATGTATCGGTAGAAGCATTGTTGCGATGGATTCTCCAACCTACGTACCGCACCTCCTCCTGTATTTTGTGTGTGCATGAACTTGGCATTGGACAGGTTCGGCGGGGAGGAAGGATAACGTCTGGTCAAGTAAAACATACTGGTCAGACATGTTAGTCAGGGTCATGCAAAATAAACTGACCAAGACCCTCACCTCTACTCCCCTGTAGTCCTCCCTGGAAACGGGTTGTCGTTCTTGGCAGTCTGACCAACGAGGTGGGGGATCGACGTTATCCCCACAGTAGTGAGCGTCGCAAATATGAAGCCAAGTATAGGAAAACCACCGGGAGGATCCAGGACAACCTTCATCAGCACGCTCGGGATGTGAGGAAGGCTATTGCAACTCGCCACTAAACTTCGTTTTCAGGGCGCACAGAACGAGTGTGTGGACCAAAAGGTGCAAATATCGCAGTCAAGCTGTAAACTATAACACTACGCGTTCCACTCTTCGGAAAACATCGTGATGTGAGCCCAAAATACTCATTGGGGCATTCACAACAACAATAAAGACACCAACGGGCCGGCAACCCTCTACTCTCCAGCGGTGTCTCCCCACGACTTTGTTTTTGCAATATTCAAGATTGCGCTGAAAGGGGCGGGATTTATGGACATAAAAGTCATCAACACGAAACGAATGATAGAGATCCCCCAAAATGACTTTTATTAATGCTTTCAGCAGTGAGAGCACCGCTGGGAGAAGTCTATCAACTCAGTAGGGGCCTATATCATAGGGGATTAGGTTTGGAGCTAAATAGGCCAGTTGGTTTCTCATTCCCTGCCTGAAGTCGAATAATTGTTGATCAGCCCTCGTACTATCCACATTTGAGAATAATCAGGCAGAGCAGTCATGGAGGTGGTTTTATTGGAAGTGGATTTTTGAATCACGTCTTTTGAGTTTGTCCCGGTAAGGACGTGTTGTTATGCTTTTGTCGTAGGTTACAGTGAGGCAGTAATATCTGCACATTTCAACCCGACAGATCCAGTTTCAGCGTGGCATATTGTTGCGGCTGTGTTTGCTGTCCATCTTTGATCCATATTCTCCCATGGTCTGCATGGTTTTTTTTTTTTGTTTTCAAGGCCGACAATGGGAGCTGGAATAGGGTTTTGGTTTGTCTTGATTCACTGGCCCTGATACAAGATGGCAGAAATGAGTAGCTTACCCTGATACAAGCTGGCAGAGATGAGTCACTGGCCCTGATACAAGCTGGCAGAGATGAGTCACTGGCTCTGATACAAGCTGGCAGAGACGAGTCACTGGCCCTGATACAAGCTGGCAGAGATGAGTCACTGGCCCTGATACAAGCTGGCAGAGATGAGTCACTGGCCCTGATACAAGCTGGCAGAGATGAGTCGCTGGCCCTGATACAAGCTGGCAGAGATGAGTCACTGGCCCTGATACAAGCTGGCAGAGATGAGTCACTGGCCCTGATACAAGCTGGCAGAGATGAGTCGCTGGCCCTGATACAAGCTGGCAGAGATGAATCACTGGCCCTGATACAAGCTGGCAGAGATGAGTCACTGGCCCTGATACAAGCTGGCAGAGATGAGTCGCTGACTGTTGTCAGCTCATTCACAGCTGTCTTTATCACCTCTGATTCGCTGACCCTAAAGCAAGCTGTCACCTCTGACTCGCTGACCCTAAAGCAAGCTGTCACCTCTGATTCGCTGACCCTAAAGCAAGCTGTCACCCATGACTCGCTGACCCTAAAGCAAGCTGTCACTTCTGATTCGCTGACCCAAATGCACGCTGTCCCCTCTGATTCGCTGACCCTAAAGCAAGCTGTTACCTCTGATTCGCTGACCCTAAAGCAAGCTGTCAGCTCTGATTCGCTGAGCCTAATGCAAGCTGTCACCTCTGATTCGCTGACCCTAAATCAAGCTGTCTGATTCGCTGACCCTAAATCAAGCTGTCTGATTCGTTGACCCTAAAACAAACTCTTCAGTTCTGATTAGCTGACCCCAAAGCAAACTGTCAGCTTTGATTCAATGACCCTTAAAGCAAGCTGTCTGATTCGCTGACCACAAAGCTAGCTGTCAGCTCTGATTCGCTGACCCTAAAACAAGCTGTCAGCTCTAATTCGCTGACCATTAGCGGAATCTGTCAGCTTATTCGCATGTGTATCTTGATCAGTTCCGATTCATTCACCATGAAGCAAAGCTGTCAGCTCCGATTCGCTGACTCTGACGCAAGCTTCTAGGTACGAGTCAGTGACTCCTGTCAGCTCAGTCCTTCCTGCATCCTAAGGCCCATGTAAGTCACTGACCAACTGTTGTGTAGGAAGCATAAATTCTGTTTCTAATTGGTTTTAACAACGCTATTACACTTTCTTCCTTCCAGTGAGTTATTAGTGTCAGTTCTGTTAATTACATTGTCTGACAGTTCCTGTTCAAATTTGCCTTGACTACACAAATGGACGCGTCTCAAAATGTTTCTCCCAGTCCAAGTATTTCTTAGGACGAGCCTTAATGTTTCGTTGGAGGAATCCAGTAATATAATCTTGTTGATGTAGCGAGAGATGTGTACATTATCTATTCATCATCGTTTTCAGAATTGACTACCTTGACGGCTGGC
The DNA here is from genome assembly GCA_036924085.1 of Ariolimax columbianus. Classification (NCBI taxonomy): domain Eukaryota; kingdom Metazoa; phylum Mollusca; class Gastropoda; order Stylommatophora; family Arionidae; genus Ariolimax; species Ariolimax columbianus. Next base: position 9,634,082 of record JAVGWX010000015.1, on the reverse strand, counting down.
GTTAGCTATCATGTTTTTATATTTCCTGTTATTTTTTAAATATCATAAATCAATACTATTTTATGTTTTCTTCAGAAAATAAACCTTTTTAGGTGTGGTATCAAGATGTTTACATCTCTGTTTTTCATTTATGACAAAAAAAATAATATCAATATCTGCTGCTCTACTCTAGTGTCGAAGTTTTCTGCTAATCTTTCCTTCTGGCTTGATTCTAGTCTAGTCCTCTTGTCTTTCAGATACTGTTGTGTGATTTGAAGCTACCGTTTGGTGTTAGGTTCTCTAGTCAATCTCTTCTGGTAATGTCTCCACGCCTGAATTGTACCCGAGATCACGCTTGAATTTTACCCGAGATTTGAAGTTGCCGTCCATTTCTTCTAGTAATGTCATCACACCTGAGTTGTACCCAGGATTTGAAGTAGCCGTCCATTTCGTCTAGTAATGTCTTCACACCTGAGTTGTATCCGGGATTTGAAGTAGCCGTCCATTTCGTCTAGTAATGTCTTCACACCTGAGTTGTACCCGACATTTGAAGTAGCCGTCCATTTCGTCTAGTAATGTCTTCACACCTGACTTGTATCCGGGATTTGAAGTAGCCGTCCATTTCGTCTAGTAATGTCTTCACACCTGAGTTGTACCCGAAATTTGAAGTAGCCGTCCATTTCGTCTAGTAATGTCTTCACACCTGAGTTGTACCCGGGATTTGCAATTACCGTTTGCCTTTAGGATCTCCAGTCTATCTTTTCAAGTAATACTTCCACTCCAGAGTTTTATTTCCACTTCCCCTTCCTATTCATTTATCACTCCAGCTGGAGTATAGAGTCACCACTACTGTTGGCCTCCTTTGGAAATCCTGGACCATAGCACATTGCAGTGGACCTCTTCTTGCCTTACTAGTAAACAATCCTGGGATTCGTCGGTAGTTCATTCATAGGCGCCCCAGTCCTTGTAGACCATGCACGTGGCACTCTGTAAGTAGCCTATCTGGGCTCTGAATATGAAGACCCTGGGCTGCCCAAACTGCAGGATCCCCCCCCCCCCCCCCCCCCCCCCCGCCCCCCTCTCGGCCTCGCTAGTATAATCCAAAGCATGACAATTTGGCAACAGCTCAGCTGCAGAAGCTGACAGAATGAGTTCGCAATTTTGAAAATATCAATCTCAGGTACTACCACTCCGGATTTTTTGTCCCGTAGCCTTACCCTCTCCCGAGGTTTCCTCGAGGCAGTGGAGTCGTTGCCCGCAGATACTAGTTACTCGAGACATCCGATGATACTCTCATTGTCTCAAGACTAGCCAGCACTCCCTGGGACGTGGGCTTAAAATCAGAGTTTCTCCTCTCCTACGCGAACTGCCTGAACAGGCTAACGAGCTTTGTCTACCCGGGTTTAGAGTCAGAGTTTACCTTCTCTTAGATTGGGCCAACCAAGGCTAATGATCCCAATCTGCCAGGCCCAGTTATGCCGCCGGGTACTCGGTCGCGCCCCACAGCAGGCTCTGTGAGAAACAGGGTGCCCCTCATGAAGGTGCTGCTGGAGACACAATAATGTAGGAGAGGCCATTGGAATTAAAACACCTGAACGGCAAGCCGAACAGTGAATCCAGCAGCGATCTCTGCACCTGGAGAGGAGAGGCTATAACAGACGCTTCACTTTCCTTTAACGAGCGGGACGTCCAGACCAGACCTCGCGACAACCACACCGTCGGTAGTTAGGCGATTAATATTACACATACAGTTCTCAATACTGTCCCTTTGCATTACATGACGCATACAACCTAATTTTATTCTCACATCACATATCAAATATCGTCTTGCTTCTCTGCACTTCTCTCTCTCTCTCTCTCTCTCTCTCTCTCTCTCTCTCGCACACTCTCTCCCTCTCTTTGCTCCATCTCTGCTTTATCAGTTAGGCATGTTTCGCTATCATCTCCTTAGCAAGACTATTTTTGTAGACATTTGATTTTCTCGTTCTGTCCCAGAACCTTCATTTCCTGCGCAGTTAGCAGCCAATTTCCAGGAAACCAGACTTGATTTCCTCGGAAAGAAAATCATAATTAGAACATGTGTTGTGTTGGTAGTGTTAATACATTCTTGTGGGTCCCCTCGTATGGTTATTGTTAATGCCGTTGTGTGTGTGTGTGTGTGTGGGGGGGGGGGGGGGGGGGTTGAGTTCTGGAGGCTAATTCTGCGCATCCTGGAGTTGTCGCCCCATCTAGGCTGGAGATGATATGGGTTATTAAGAACTCGCTGAAAGCATTTTTTGAATATGTTTTGTTTGATTTCTTATATTTCGGCGTAAGTGCTGGAAAATAGGGTTTTGACGTCTGTGTTGTAGTTTACAGCGAGGCTGCGACACTTGCGCTTTTCTGCTGACACATTCGATGTTATCATGCCATTTTTTGGGGACTTAGTTACCTCCCCTCTTTGATCCATGATCGGTTAGACTCGGTGCTGTCTGTTTCCATTTGTGAAGTTGAAATAGGGTCATGGTCAGTTATGGGTCACTGGACCCTGATGGAAGCAACCGACTATTGGTCACTGACCCTGATGCAATCAACCAGCTGTTAGTCACTGACCCTGATGCAAGAAACCATATATGAGTCACTGACCCTGATACAAGTAACTAGAAATGAGTCACTGATCCTGATGCAAGTAACCAGATATGAGTCACTGACCCTGATGCATGACTGGCCTGATGCCGTTAGCTTATTCTGCATCCTGATAAGTTGGAAGATGATTTCAGAATGTCTATTTTAAAAGTTGAGGATTATTTCAGGGTGGACATTTCAAAAGTTGAAGATGATTTCAGAATGGCCATTTCAAAAGTTGTAGATGATTTCATAATGGTTATCTGAAATATAAATTGAGGAACAACTAAAACAAAATGAAAAACAAAACTGATGATGATTCTTTAATCGTTGCTGGAAACAGTTGCGTGGAGGTGGGATTCTCAAGGGATGTCGGTTGCAGGTCGCCTTTACACGAACATGAAGTTCGTACAGTGTGGGGGATGAAGACAGTTCTCTCTGTTCATCCGTTTGGAATATGTTTAGTCGGTCGATGAGCTCAAAGCTGGCTGAGGTGCCCGTTGTGGGTCTGGTAATACCTCTGGCAGTGTGGACAGGGACTCTGAAAAACTGCCCGAGATACGAGGATCAGAGAGAGCAGATGTGGCCATCACCAGTGGCAACACTAGACAAGCTCAATGGCAGTGTCGACAGCCTCAGGATGACGGCTGCTTTTTTCGAAAAAATAATGGTTCCTGTCTGACTGCGTACGATGAAGAAGAAGAAGAAGAAGAAGAAGGTCAGGGACTTCACGGTTTTTGTCTAGCGAATCTCCGCTGTTCAGCTGCTGTTTTTATGGATGCTTTGCATGACGATGCACCTTCGCGAAGATATGTGCGCCATGCTGTTCGGTCTTGGTCCCTAAGTGGCACGTATTATGCCAATACATTTTGTGAAGTCTTAAGCGTGTCTTTGAAGCGCTTCTTATAACCGCAACGGGCGCATTTGCCATCCTGTATCTCACCATCAAAGATTGTTTCGGACAGCTGATGGACGGGCGTGGGATCTACACATCTGGTCAGTGGATCTGTGACTACGTGAAATTAGTATTGGTGCTGGAGATACCAGCTCTTTGAAGAGCGACGGTATCTCAGACCGTGTCTTGCTATTTTTTCCTTTTTGTTCCTTTCTATTCGCCTTATTTCTCTATTCCCAAAGTCGGTGTTCGTTACACTATGTTTTTATTGTGAAGCCTGTCGGCTCAGTGCATCCGTTTAACATTTAAAAATTTTTTTTCGTGTTTGCCTCACTAGTTTCTACTGGCGGAGGCGCGCCTATTCCACCCCAGACCGTAGTCAACTGAGCGATATTAAGACGCATAAACCAGTGCTTGAATGTATGTGTGCGTCTGTATGTACCTATGCTAGTCTGCTTCCTCCTGCATTTTCTACGGGTTTGCTACGGCCGGTGCTGTGATGGGGATCGAACTCAGCACCATCGGATTGTGAGCCGTGTCATTTAATCACTAGCCCACGCTGTCTTGCTATTCGAAAGACGCAATCATGCAATCGCCAAGTAGCGTGCAGGATATGTTTTTTATATCAGCACCGATAGATGTGACCTGGATACTTATTAGGGGTTTGAGTAGCGAGATGGTTAACGTCACGGCTCACAACCCTTGCATGTTTGTGTTCGGATCCAGCAAGGTAGTCCCCCTTTGGTAAATGGACCCATTCATTAAAAAAAAAAGTGCGGAAGTAGGGTGAACTGGGCCATAAGGCGCAAATTACAGGAAACAAGACGTTCGGGAGAAAAGAAAATCCTGGTTAGGGCTGAAACTCGTGTTTTCTGACTTACAAGAATGGTTTCTTGTCATGTCAACTCGGCCGCCCAATTCTCAGGAAGGAGAGTACCATTCCAAGAGCTGAGGTGGAAAAGGTCACCGTAAGATACCCCCCATATCAGACACTGCTGTTGGAGATTAAGTTAGGCTCGATTCTGCAATATCTCAGCCATTTATGAGGTAGGGTTGTTTAGTTCCCTTCGTCACTGCCATGCCTTCTCAAACATCAATCCAGGTACCAATTTACAGCTAAGGCGTTTTAATAACCCTAATCGAACCCTGTACCATTGTAATGTAAAGCGAACGCCCTACAACTGCTCCACCCTGAAGCAACTTTCTATAATCCCAGTAGTCAATCAGGCAGAGCAATACCTCATGCCATGTAGCCGAAGTTATAATTTTGATCTGCCGATATGTTTGGTAGGCCCTTAGAAGATACAACCCCATGTTTTACAGTTTTTGTCTACGGACTTGCAGGTGGTTATTGGTAGTACGTTTCTGGTTGTCTCCTGCGGTTTGTTAGACCTGGGGGGGGGGGGGTGTATAGCTCTGGGTTCTGTTGCCATTTAGCCGCCCCAGTAGTATATGGCCGGCATTCTGCCTTAGGTGGTACTGCTAACAGTTAAGTTGGCATCGTGGACGATTTTGCCACTGGAAGTTTGCCCACATAACGTCAAGGAGGCATTGCAACATCTCTGTTTGCTTTTCTATTCTAAAACAGTAAGCCAAGTGCCCATTTAAAGTATAGTTAACTGGTGCGTGTTGATATCGGGAAACGAATTTGGTACCTTCTTAGTTTACAGGAACCGCTCCACCATTACGTTTCTCAGACAAGTCGTCATCATCACCATGTTAGTCAGTCCAGATACTGGTGTTGGTCTTCTGATCATGTCACGCCATTGTCTCTGTCAGTCCATTGACTGGTGTTGAAGTCTTCTTATCATGTCACGCTACTGTCCTCTGTTAGTTAGTCCGGAGACTCGTGTTGAAGTCTTCTGATCATGTCACGCCATTGTCTCTGTCAGTCCATTGACTCGTGTTGAAGTCTTCTGATCATGTCACGCCATTGTCTCTGTCAGTCCATTGACTGGTGTTGAAGTCTTCTTATCATGTCACGCTACTGTCCTCTGTTAGTTAGTCCGGAGACTCGTGTTGAAGTCTTCTGATCATGTCACGCCATTGTCTCTGTCAGTCCATTGACTCGTGTTGAAGTCTTCTGATCATGTCACGCCATTGTCTCTGTCAGTCCATTGACTCGTGTTGAAGTCTTCTGATCATGTCACGCCATTGTCTCTGTGAGTCCATTGACTCGTGTTGAAGTCTTCTGATCATGTCACACCATTGTCCTCTGTCAGTCCAGAGACTGGTGTTGAAGTCTTCTGATCATGCCACGGCATTGTCCGGTTTCCAACAGATGACTTCAGCTCAGTATAAGCCTTGCAAGCCAGTGTAATGTAATTGTTTTGTTTGGCGTCCTCTTCTATTCATCTCAATTTATCCTTAAAGAACTTTCAAAAATAGACCTCCATACCTCGTGTTATGACCACTCTAGGACAATCCATCTTTCTGTATACTCGTCATGCGACCATAGATCTTTAACCACGTCTTCGTTGACCTGTTTTCTGTCCAGCTTACCCATTACACCCCGCGATACCACCACATCACTCTAATGTCCTGTCATCCTTATTGTTCGTCCATGTTTGAGAGCCGTACAATAAGAAACCAACTTTACCAAAAATAAACAATCAGTAAACACGATAATGATATTACTATTGCACAGACATTTGTGACGTTATTACCGTGTCCTCATTAGTTCTGTTCGTTTTGTCTGCACTAGACATGCTCGATTCCTAGTGTTTGCTTGCGTGACGTAAACGGCATATATGTGTACTTTGCGTGCTCCTAGTGAACGCTCGGCTTAAGTGTGAACACGGGCCGGGCCACGTTCTCACCCGCAGATCGCGTAAACTGGTGCGTGGCAGTAATTAAAGTTTGTAAGCTTCAATAACGAGGTCTTCTGTCGAGTCCAGATGCCACTTCCCTGCAGGAAACTTCTGATAGCTCAATGCAGGGATTCTCATTTCGTGGGTTCATGCAGTTCTTAGAGATGATCTCTCGGAGTTCCTGGAGAGATCATCGTTGGATACGGTCAAGGTCAACGTAGTCTCGTAGCAGACACTGCTATCGGGGATGAAATGTTAGGGATATTCGGAATAGGAAAACAATTAATCCATCACTGTACGCCTGAAACTAAGTCCACGAGAATCAACGTGAGTAAAACTGAAACAATGACAAAAACAATATCAAGAACAGAAACAACCACTAAGATCTACATAGAACAACAACAACCACTAAGATCTACATAGAACAACAACAACAACCACTAAGATCTACATAGAACAACAACAACCACTAAGATCTACATAGAACAACAACCACTAAGATCTACATAGAACAATAACAACCACTAAGATCTACATAGAACAACAACAACCACTAAGATCTACATAGAACAACAACAACCACTAAGATCTACATAGAACAACAACAACCACTAAGATCTACATAGAACAACAACAACCACTAAGATCTACATAGAACAACAACAACCACTAAGATCTACATAGAACAACAACAACCACTAAGATCTACATAGAACAACAACAACAACCACTAAGATCTACATAGAACAACAACAACCACTAAGATCTACATAGAACAACAACAACCACTAAGATCTACATAGAACAACAACAACCACTAAGATCTACATAGAACAACAACCACTAAGATCTACATAGAACAACAACAACCACTAAGATCTACATAGAACAACAACAACAACCACTAAGATCTACATAGAACAACAACAACCACTAAGATCTACATAGAACAACAACAACAACCACTAAGATCTACATAGAACAACAACAACAACCACTAAGATCTACATAGAACAATAACAACCACTAAGATCTACATAGAACAACAACAACCACTAAGATCTACATAGAACAACAACAACCACTAAGATCTACATAGAACAACAACAACCACTAAGATCTACATAGAACAATAACAACCACTAAGATCTACATAGAACAACAACAACCACTAAGATCTACATAGAACAACAACAACCACTAAGATCTACATAGAACAACAACAACCACTAAGATCTACATAGAACAACAACAACCACTAAGATCTACATAGAACAACAACAACCACTAAGATCTACATAGAACAACAACAACCACTAAGATCTACATAGAACAACAACAACAACCACTAAGATCTACATAGAACAACAACAACCACTAAGATCTACATAGAACAACAACAACCACTAAGATCTACATAGAACAACAACAACAACCACTAAGATCTACATAGAACAACAACAACAACCACTAAGATCTACATAGAACAACAACAACCACTAAGATCTACATAGAACAATAACAACAACCACTAAGATCTACATAGAACAACAACAACCACTAAGATCTACATAGAACAACAACAACCACTAAGATCTACATAGAACAACAACAACAACCACTAAGATCTACATAGAACAACAACAACCACTAAGATCTACATAGAACAACAACAACCACTAAGATCTACATAGAACAATAACAACCGCTAAGATCTATAAAGAACAGCAACAACTCAAGCAAGTGAAGTATTTCAAAAATTTAGGAAACATAGTATCATCTAGTGGAAGACCGCAAGAAGAAATCGATCACAGATGCACCAAAGCAAACCAAATCATTGACCGGATGTCAACAATACTGAAGAACAAGCACGAAAAGATTGGCACAAAAAGAGCCCTGTTCAGCACAATGTTCATGTCTACACTATGCAACCGGTGTCAAACTTGGACACTGACAGCAACAGATAACGAAAATAGAAACAACAGAAATTAAATGCCTGAGGCGAATGCTAAATGTGACAAGATAAGACAGAAGTAGAAACCATGAGATCAGGAAACAGATGGGAACTAAGCCAGTGGCAGACTTCATTGGAAAACAGCAAATTCAGTGGTTTGACCACGTATCGTGACAGCAGCAAGGCAGCGTCCCACAGATGGCTCTAACACTAAACACAGCGGTAACAGAGCTAGAGGCAGACCCCGCAAAAGATGGATTAACGAAATTACAGAGATAGCCAGTTCCACCTTTATACGAAACGCGCACCAAGGCGCTATCGTGATGTAACTTATACACCTGATGCCGAAAGCCAAACCAGGCCCAGACAAAAGATAGGATAGATCGTGTTAGGGACGTCATTGGAATTCGCGGTGTCGCTAGGGAAGTTCAAATGGTGCTTAGCAAGAAACTGAAGTCACACACTTTTTCACCATACACTGCCTGCATTCTGTGATGAATGTCAACTGGTCGACATCCTTCAGCTGTTAGATACCGAATCACCGCTCGCTGATCAACCCTGGACGGATTGCGTATCACACCCGCCGTGTTTTCAACGATTTGCTGAGGTGACTTTATGTCGCATGATAATGAAATTTGGCAAAATTGACGGTTGGTATGTGCTGTTTACATCAGAAGAGCCGTCATCGTGCGTATTGTACGCTTGTGCACTTGATGCAGTTAGGTCCGGTTTCATTTGAACACGCTTGTATATAATGACTTGCCATGTTATTTGTGATATCAAAGCACACCATATCCTGTCCATCTTAATCCTCAACTTTTCTTGTTCCGCCTCTCACAACAAGTGTATTACGCTTGACTTCAGTAAACTGTCCAGTGTATAGATGCCACGGCGTTTGGCAGAGAAGGACACCGTTATATATGACATCCAGTCTAGCAGTCAGAGATTTCTATATAATGGCTCGGGTTTTTGGGGTATCCTCGGGAGACAGGTGACCTTCTGTTGATCAATGAGCTGCCGCTGTCTGCTATAGGTCAGACGGGGCGGGGCCATCGACTGCTGGTAGTTTTAGTCGTTTGATTTGCTGAATGGTCGTTGTGTGTGGTTGTGGTCTATTATGATCTGTGTCCTGTGTTTGTACAATGGTTCTTATTGTTGTTCATAGCTATTCGTTCTGTGTTGGTTACAGTGGTTCCTCCTACATTCCGAGATGAACATGAGAAGATGATCCTAGGATTTAGGGCATTGCAAGGTTCCTCAGTAAGCTGTTCACTATGGGGATCACAGTGTCAAACGGAGCACTGAGACGCTAGGCCGGTCATACACAATATACTGACCAGGACGTCGTGTTAGGGTCAGGCACAATATACTGATTAGGACGTCGTGTAAGGGTCACGCACAATATACTGACCAGGACGTCGTGTTAGGGTCAGGCACAATATACTGACCAGGATTTCGTGTTAGGGTCACGCACAATATACTGACCAGGACGTCGTGTTAGGGTCAGGCACAATATACTGATTAGGACGTCGTGTAAGGGTCACGCACAATATACTGACCAGGACGTCGTGTTAGGGTCAGGCACAATATACTGACCAGGACTTCGTGTTAGGGTCACGCGCAATATACTGACCAGGACTTCGTGTTAGGGTCACGCACAATATACTGACCAGGACGTCGTGTTAGGGTCAGGCACAATATACTGACCAGGACTTCGTGTTAGGGTCACGCACAATATACTGACCAGGACGTCGTGTTAGGGTCAGGCACAATATACTGACCAGGACGCTGTGTTAGGGTCAGGCACAATATACTGACCAGGACTTCGTGTTAGGGTCACGCACAATATACTGACCAGGACGTCATGTTAGGGTCAGGCACAATATACTGACCAGCACGTCGTGTTAGGGTCAGGCACAATATACTGACCAGGACCACTTTCTCTCTTCCACATAGCGTTCCATGGAAACAAGATGTTTTCAAGGTAGTCTGGCTGTCAGGTGGATCGACGAGATCCCCGAAGTAGCGAACGTCACGCATATGAAGCCAAGCATAGGACAACCAGGGACTTGTGGAATCCTACCTGAAACCCGCCACTGAACGTCCTTTTAAGGGCGCACAAAAGAGTAAACATTCTCGTTGTGGGCAACAAACAACAACAACAACAGCAGTAGCAGCAGTAGCAGTGTCGAACCCCACCTAGCTGGTAAGACTGCTTGTTTTCAGGACTACGAACGAGGACATCTGGTGGGAATCTTTACCAGAATGTTAACTCTTCGCTCCCTGCATTATAATGAATAACATGCACGTTTCCATATTTTTGCCGTCGTGGACGCTTTAATCAACCCAGATGTAAATGGTTACCCAGTTTACTGAAGGGGATGAGATGCAGCCAGGAAAGGAACTGACCAGCTCACCTTATAAACAAGATGTGGCCTTGGACAATGAAGTTTCTAATACTTAATCCCCGACAGCAGTGTCCCCAATCGCACCATACCGGATTCGATATCACCCACAAACATCAAGGTAAAAGTAGGTGAATGTGCTAAGCTCAGCGACCCATAAAACATCAATGTACGGTAGATGAAAGTACTGAGGTCAGCACCCATAAAACATCAAGGAAAGGTAGGTGAAAGTACTGAGCTCAGTGACCCATAAAACATCAAGGTAAGGTAGGTGAAAGTGTTGAGCCTGCCGACAACAAAACATCTACTGAGAATTAATTTTTATCTTTATTCTTCTTTCTTAAAAGTGTGCATTACCAAATTCACATGCGTCCTTGAAATCAGAATATCCTCGCGCTGGAAAATACGACATTCTTTATTAAATAAAAAAAAATAAAAAAATATGCAATTCATTTTTATTTAAACCGACGATCGCATTTGAGAAAATATATCTATATCTCTCCTCCCATAAGCAAAAACAAACATCCGTGTCTTGTGTACTCTAATCGAAACGGACAGACTCAGCGGTTCTTATTTCCTGTCACTTACGAAACAAAAAATATGCTGTCACATATATGTTTCCTGTCACACACACATATATGCGAGTTGATAGATCTGTTTAAAAAAAATAAATTCAGAAAACAGACACACATCGCGCCCCCCCCACACACACACGCACACGCGCACGCGCGCGCACACACACACACAGAGTTATTTGCCCACCTCAAGTGATGATATCCATAACATCAGACGGTTTTGTCTTAATAATGTGATGTGCCGCGTATTTGGATTATAGTGAGGAAGATAATGCGCTGGTCATCAATCTCACTCTTGTCTCGAGTTACATTGGATCAGTGGCAAGACTATTGGTCAAGACAACTGGAGGTAACTCAAGATGTAGGCACTCTGGTCTTACCCCCCGTGAGACCAGGGGTCGCTTGAAACTTGCCGGATTCGATCGTCCACCGTTTCCGTTCATCACTGTAAGAGGCGAGTGCCTTAACCTCTTGACTACAGCGACCCCCACACATATATACGCTACATTTCGCATAAATAGAACAAAACACAAATCTTTTGTCGCATAAAGAAATATAAAGAGAAATATATAAGCCATATATGACTTAAACAAAGATTGACTGACCAACAGATAGATGTGTGTTATCTTTCTAATGAACGAAACAATTCAGACAGTTCTAAGTCATTTCTTTACATAAAAAAAAAATGCAGGCAATTAAAAATCATTTCTCACATAAACAAAAATATAGATATCGACAAACAGTTTCAAAGAATTATTTTTAAAATAAAAAAACATAATGCAAACAATTCCAAGCCATCATTTCTCATAATAGCAACACTATTGACAAACCCAGTTCCAAGCCATTATTTCTCCCAGTAGCAACAATATTGACAAAACCAGTTCCAAACCATTATTTCTCACAGTAGCAACAATATTGACAACCAGTTCCAACCCATTATTTCCCACAATAGCAACAATATTAACAAAACGAGTTCCAAGCCATCATTTCTCGCAATAGCAAAATTAGCGACATACATTTCCAAGCCATTATTTCTCTCACAAACAAAAACAAAATAGAGACTAACAGCTCGAGCCACCATAACAGATCAGTTAATCAATATTGAGCAAAACAAAGAAAGGGAGACCAAATAATGAGGATATCAATCTAATAATTAATGAGCGGAAGTTATTGTAGAAATAATGACTTGACCACTTGGGGAAAGAACATTGGCGATTTTTTGGTGGTTGTATTTTTGCGTTCGCCTTATTAACTATTCTTTAAGGCGGTGATGCGTTGCACTATGAGTGTACTTTGCGCCTGTCAGCCCAGTATATCCGACTTCGGCATTCATTTTATGTAAGGGTCTGCTTCCCCGGGGTAACGGCCGGTGATGTAATTGGGAAGCGAACCCAGCACCTTCGGTTTGTAAGCCGTGCTACTTAACCACTATCCCACGTCGCTCCCTGACAAGGAATAATAACCAAGATGCCAGTGCACGCTTCTTGAGCCCCGTAAACTGGGGCGTCGTTGGGGGAATCACATCTAACTGTTTCGTGAATTATCCGTTTCCACAACACCAGTGTTTTTGCCTTTATCCAGACTTTAACCTCGTCCATTTCTGAATATTATCTGTCCAACGTTGTTTGGGTCGTCCGTATTTTCAATTCTCCGAGACTTCCCTTGAGAATTAGGCTGATCATCTCATCCCATCTTGATGTGACTGGAACCAGTGAGGTTTGCGTGTTTTTGTTACAGCTGTCTGTGGGGTTTTCTAGAAGATCAAGTTAATTCCATAATAAAGGCTGTCGTCGGGGATGACGTGACTTTATTATACAGAGCCTGAGTTTTTTCATGGTGGAGTACCAGTTCTCGTAATCGCCGCCTGATTTTCTTAAGTCAGGTAACCATTCATAGCTGGGTAGACTCGTTACTTGTACCTAGGATATATATTACAACGTAATGGTATATGTGAAAGAGTAGCAAAGAAGTGAATAGGAACGGCTATAAGCACATTTAACAACATGAGAAATATATTGACACTCAGTGAGATAAGAATAAACTAAGAAGGAGAGTCATCGTTACTGTATGGTACCGGGAGGGACGATGAGGCTAACGTCTGGTCAGGCTAAAGACGCAGATCAGAGAATGTTAGCCAGGGCCAGGAAAAATATACTGGCCAAGACCCTCACCTGACGGGACGATGAGGCTAACGTCTGGTCAGGCTAAAGACGCAGATCAGAGAATGTTAGCCAGGGCCAGGAAAAATATACTGGCCAAGACCCTCACCTGACGGGACGATGAGGCTAACGTCTGTTCAGGCTAAAGACGCAGATCAGAGAATGTTTGCCAGGGCCAGGAGAAATGTACTGGCCAAGACCCTCACCTGACGGGACGATGAGGCTAACATCTGGTCAGGCTAAAGACGCAGATCAGAGAATGTTAGCCAGGGCCAGGAAAAATATACTGGCCAAGACCCTCACCTGACGGGACGATGAGGCTAACGTCTGGTCAGGCTAAAGACGCAGATCAGAGAATGTTTGCCAGGGCCAGGAGAAATGTACTGGCCAAGACCCTCACCTGACGGGACGATAAGGCTAACATCTGGTCAGGCAAAACACACTGATCAGAGAATTTTAGCCAGGGTCAGGAGAAATATACTGGCCAAGACCCTTACCTGACCTCCTCGTTGGTCGTCCTGGAAACGGGCTGTTGTCGAGGACACCAGTCTGCCTAACAAGGGGAGGTTCGACGTGATCTCCGTAGGAGTGAGCGACGCGCAGATGAAGCCAAGCATAGCACATCCGCCTGGAGGACCCCTGTCCACCTTCATCAGCACGCTCGAGATGTGAGGAAAGCTACTGCAACCCGTCACTTAACGCCCTTTTCAGAGCGCACATAAAAGTAACCTACTCATTGTGGGCATTTGCAAACAACACCAACAACAACAACAACAACACCAACAACAACAACAACAACAACAACAACACCAACAACAACAACAACAACACCAACAACAACAACAACAACAACAACAACAACAACAACAACACCAACAACAACAACAACAACAACAACAACAACACCAACAACAACAACAACAACAACACCAACAACAACAACAACAACAACAACAACAACAACAACAACATCGGTACCGACAGGGGGAGGATGAGCACAGTTGGTGGACACAAGAGGTCAAGGTTGCTGTAGGGGAGAGAACTTCTAGGAAATAAGAAGGAAGATACAAATACGTATTTTCAATTCTTCTTCTTTTTTGCGTTCGGTTTCGTATGGTCGTTTTATGCCACCAGATGGTCCTTCTCCATGAAGGGACACGTCAGTCGCAGGTCCTCAATGGTTCCCCACAGTTTGTCTTGTATGTTTCTCTCCTCGGGCCAGGTCTTCTCACGGGAGTCTTGGTGCAGTGGACATGTTTGCAGGATGTGTTCTGGAGTCTGGGGTCCTTTCTGACATGTACATTGTGCAGTCTGTGCTACTTTTATTTTATGCATGTGTGCATTTAGTCTGCAATGACCTGTTCTGAGGCGAAACATTGTGGAATACTGTTTCTTATTCAGTCTATTGATTGGGTCCTGTGGGTATTTGCTGTTTGTTTTCTCGATTTTTAATTAAAATATGAAGTCAGTCCTACCATATGTAGCGGGTCGGATGACCGAAGGTAATGACGGAGACTGCAGGGTTTTTTCAACAGAGGCCCGAGAAAGATTCTTGGTATGAAATAGTTTGACAAAGTTACAAACGACAGACTGTGGGAGAGAGCGGGACACGGTTAATTGGAACAGGAAATCTTAGGAAGAAAATGACGATGGGTGGGTCATACATTAAGAAAGCCACAGGCCAGTATCACCAGGCAATACCTATCATGGAACCCCCAGGGAAGGAGAGACATAGGCAGACCAAGGAATATATGGAGATGAGATCTGGAGGCGGGAGTAAAGAAAACAGTAAAAAGCTGGAATGAAGTGGAAAATATTGCACAGGACAGCTGCTTAGCGAGGGCTGGTTGATGACCTATGCACCCCTGGGTGATAGAAGGCGAGTCGGAGAGAGAGAGAGAGAGAGAGACAGAGAGAGAGAGAGTAGTAGTAGTAGTAGTAGTAGACAGTTCTGCAAGGCTTCCAAATAGTTGTGTGTGGATGTTCATCTCCGTGGGCCAGTGATCAATACGCAATTGGCTAAGCACATAATAGTTTGCAGGATATATTAGACTGTCTATGTTGCTTAACCGCACGCACACACAGATGATGTAGCCAATTTTAGTCTCTGCAAGTTGCTATTCAGTCTATTATGTCCCTTCTCATTCGAAACACACCACTTGCTTAGCTCTATCAAGACAGTGATAGTTGTCTCTGGTTTGGTCGAAATCTCCTATAACTTGGATGAAGGTCTTCTTTGTTTTGCGCTCGCGTTGCTGCCTCCTTTGTTTTTCTTAGTACTGTCTCATTTTCTTTATGTCACAATGTGACTGTATTCAATGTGACTGTATTCAATGTGACTGTATTCAATGTGACTGTATTCAATGTGACTGTATTCACTACAAAAATGGGATGAAAATGGTGAGCAGTGCATGAGCTGTAGCGGTTAGCCACACAGAGCTGACTGATAGCGTCAGGGCCAGCCACACAGAGCTGACTGATAGCGTCAGGGCCAGCCACACAGAGCTGACTGATAGCGTCAGGGCCAGCCACATAGAGCTGACTGATAGCGTCAGGGCCACCCACACAGAGCTGACTGCTAGCGTCAGGGCCAGCCACACAGACCTGACTGCTAGCGTCAGGGTCAGCCACACAGAGCTGACTGCTAGCGTCAGGGCCAGCCACATAGAGCTGATTGCTAGCGTCAGGGCCAGCCACACAGAGCTGACTGCTAGAGTCAGGGCCAGCCACATAGAGCTGATTGCTAGCGTCAGGGCCAGCCACACAGAGCTGATTGCTAGCGTCAGGGCCAGCCACACAGATCAGATTGCTAGCATCAGGGCCAGCGACCCAGAGCTGACTGCTAGCGTCAGGGCCAGCGACCCATAGCTGACTGCTAGCGTCAGGGCCAGCGACACAAAGCTGCCAGGACCCTTCTCCACCCCCACGTGGTGATCCTGGATAACAGGCTGTAACAGAGCAGACTGGCGACGGAGAATGGGTCGATATAGCAAGGCTAACCCGGTACACACAAATGCTAGCTGAAGTCGGATGTGTCGAACCGAAAGGTGGAAATATCGCAGTCAGCTATAAATTACGACACAACGCATTCCGTTCTCTGGACTGCTATCTGCTACTTGCAAAACCCATTTCAGGGCTTGGCAGCAGCATTTTGAGAAAAAACGAAGAAGAAGAAGAAGTAGAAGAAGAATAGCTACCCTTTTCTTAACGTCACCTAAAGGATATTTTTCTTAGCTTTGGTAGTTAATCATTCTTAAGGACTTACAGAACTGACATCGTTGATGTAAAAAACAGCGTAAGCTGGCATTGGCTTGTGTTGTTAATCGTTTCAGCAGCAATGGTTAGTGCTGAGCCTTATCTGAGTAGGTGGAACATCATTTTTCAGTGGATGAGCTAGCGGTTTCATGGCATGAGTAAATGGCGAACAGAGACGACTCACATCTTGTGTGGAGTTTGTCCTGATCAAGATGAGGGGCATGATACCAGAACAACTGAGATCCTGTCGTTGCAAACAGCCATAGTAGTGGCATTAGACTTGAAACTAGCAGACCCTTGCAGAACATCTTGCCCGTCACAGGAACTACGCAGTAGGAAAGAAGCAGCAGTAGTTTAACGAGAGGTTTTCCCCGTTTCCTCAGCCCTCCACTGCATCACATCCCCATTTCACTCTATCAACATCCTATCATCTCTGTTAATGACACCGCCACCCCCTCCCACCTCACCATTCATACTCCCCTCAATCAACCTACCATCTCTTCCTCCTTCAAACAACCAATCTTCATTCCCTCTTCAACGGGCCCGTTTCTTTCCCCCTCTCCCCACAAATCATACTCCCCTCAATCAACCTACCACCTCTTCCTACTTCAAACAACCAATCTTCATTCCCTCTTCAACGGGCCCGTTTCTTCCCCCCCCCTCCCCACAAATCATACTCTCCCCAATCAACCTACCATCTCTTCCTCCTTCAAACAACCAATCTTCATTCCCTCTTCAACGGGCCCGTTTCTTTCCCCCCCCTCCCCACAAATCATACTCTCCCCAATCAACCTACCATCTCTTCCTCCTTCAAACAACCAATCTTCATTCCCTCTTTAAAGCTGGAAAAGGGGAATTGTACCACAGGCATGGAAAGACGCAATACTGGTACCAGTAACAAAAACAGGAAAGGACAAAACAGATCCAAATGGATACAGGCCCATAAGCCTACTGAGCTGTGTCGGCAAGCTGATGGAACGGATGATAAACACCAGACTGATGTGGCATCTGGAAGAAAAACGAATACTAATTCCACAGCAAGCCGGCTTTAGACAGCACAGATCCAATGAGGACCAGGTCATCCTCATAGCCCAGGAGATAGAAGATGCCTACCAGGCACAGAAACACACAGTAGCTGTTTGGGTGGATCTGGAAAAGGCATTTGACAAAGTCTGGAAAGATGGACTTAGAGTCAAGCTAAAAAGAAGTGATGTCTGTGGGAAGATGTACAAGTGGATCAACCACTACCTCAAACAAAGAACCGCCAGAGTCCAAGTACAAGGGCAGATGAGCAAAAAGGTGATACTCGAGCAGGGAGTACCCCAAGGGGGAGTATTATCATCCACACTCTTCCTGGTATATATAAACGACATTACAGAGAATATACCAAGAAAAGTCCATAGCTCAATGTTTGCAGACGATCTGGCTATGTGGACCTCTGAAAAGAATCTCACCGTAGCAAGAAATCGGATGCAGACGGCCCTAACATCTCTGGAAGAGTGGGCGAACTCATGGCTGGTCAAAATAAACGAGGAGAAAACCACATGCACAATATTCTCGCTTTCATTAAAACCCCAAAGTACCAAATTAAGTCTAAATGGCAAAATCCTGCAGCCAAACGACAACTCAACCTATCTGGGAGTCACATTTGATCGGCGCATGACATGGAAAAGTCAGATTGAGAGAAACCGAATGAAAGCCAGAGAAAGAATGGCAATCATGAGGAAACTTGCTGGCACAAGCTGGGGAGCAGACGAAGGCATACTAAAGAAACTGTACACTGGAAGAGTGAGACCAGTTCTCGAGTATGGCATTGCGGCATGGACAACAGCAGCGAAGGCGAACTTCGATAAAGTTAACAAACTTCAAAACCAAGCCATGAGAATTATAACAGGTGGCATGAAGTCAACGCCAATTGTAGAACTTGAAAAGATTACAAAACTGCAATCCATGACCGATAGAAGAGACTGCAGAGCCCAGCTGCAGTCAGAGAAACTCCGAAGACTGACCGACCATCCAATACACCAGAGACTAAACAATTTGGGAAATGGGAAACTAAAGCGGAGAAACTTTGCAGAAATAGCCAAAGCAAAGATGCACGAAGATCCCATAAACGCACTAATAACACCAAAACCCATCACTACTGTACGAAAACCTACCTGGAGGCAGGATATATTTCCAGAGGTGGTAGAAAATATACCAGGTATTGCAAACAAAAACTGCCAGACTGAAAAAGAAAGGAGAGATACTACCCTAAGCTTCATAACGAAAAGCTACCCTAGCATGGACTGGACCCATGCATACACCGACGGTTCTGTAACAAATACAACACAGAACGGAGGGGCAGGAGCATTCCTGAACCTACCAAATGGCAGAAAAATAACACTGTCATTCGCTACTGGTAAGTACACAAGCAATTTCAGAGCGGAGGCAGAGGCACTGAGGGCGGCAGTGGAAGAAATGGTGACACAGTGAAAATGAGAGCCATATAGTCCTGCTGACAGATGCTCTCGCCGTAGTCACAGCGCTAAAAAGCCAGAAAAACACTGAGCTTAATGACTTAAGAGCAGCACTCTGCAAACTGTGCCAGCAGTCCGCACCAAAAAGGGTAGTGGTACAGTGGGTTCCGTCACACTGCAACATCCAAGGCAACGAGGAGGCAGACAGACTGGCAAAAGAAGGTGCAAGACTACCACAAACAGATACCAGTATGACGTACGAAGAGTCAAAACGGCTTATCAAAGCCAGATACATGACCAAATGGGAAACCGAACATACTGGTTACACCAAAAACGATGCCTATTACCAGTTGAACCGAAGAGAGCAGGTCGTTGTCTTCAGACTTCGCACTGGCCACAACAGACTGAGGTACCACCTATTCAACAAATTGAAGATAGGGTGTACCGACGAATGCCCGTGCGGTACCGGTAAAATGACCGCTGAACATCTGCTGCAGAACTGCCCGACATACGAGGATCAGAGAGAGCAGATGTGGCCATTACCAGTGGAACTGCAAGACAAGCTCTATGGCAGTGGCGACAGCCTCAGGATGACCGCCGCTTTTTTCGAAAAAATAATGGTTACTGTCTGACTGCGTACGCAGAAGAAGAAGAAGAAGATTCCCTCTACAACCGGCCCGTTCCCACCCCACCCCCCTTTTTATTTCCAGACCGCCGATATATTCAACCATCCAATCAACCCACAGCTCAAATCTTCCTCCTCCATCCATCTGCCCGTCTGTTCAATTCCCACCGCCCCCACCCCCAAATCACAATTCGTCCAATCTTTTCTTTCACAATAATCCCAGGCAGGTACTTGTATTGTGGTATCTCGACCCAAGCGCAGTTTTGACCAACTTATTTTAACATCACTTGATTCGTTCAATGAGAAAAAAACATGAAAAAAACTAGTAAAAGTTGATTAAGGTTGAGCTTAATCAAAATTTAAAAATGGGTATGGTCAGATACCGCACCGAGACGAGAACACAAACAAAACCTACGTTACGACCAATAGGCCTTACGTTCAACCAATCAGACTCCATCCTGCAAATGTTTGAAATACAGACGGACCCACATTTTGAGAAATAATTCGATAAATTGTTATTTGGCATAATCAAGGCGTCGAGGAAAGAAACTAGCCACCCAGTCATAACAAATCGATTAGACCTAGTGCAGTAAAGTCTTTACCACCTCATCCCTGACACCAGTTTCTGATACAAAACTACCCTACTTTACAATACTATTCATATTTCATTTCTTCTAACGATTGCATTTTAGCTCCTACTTCCTCTCAACAGCAAAAGTTGGCAGTAAAGGTTTCAACTAAAAATGGATGAATTCTGGGAAACGAATCGGTTTCTTTTGGAAATATACTCAGATCGATGACTCACGCGCTCTTGCAATCCTATATATTGTCTTCACGACACATGTACGGCAACTGTAAGAAAAAGTCACCTTTATTTTTTGTTAATCAGGATGCAGTTTATGTGTGTGTGTGTCCTTGTACACAAGGGAAAGTCAGTAAAAATGTCACTCATTTCTATTAACATAAGCTAAATAAGATGCATACAGAGTGGGCGGCTGCGGTCTTTGTGAACGACAAGGCTAAGAATAGCACTACTGCGCCACAGAGAACATGTCGTAAGAGGCCACTAACTGTGTGACATGGCATAACACCAGCAATGGTTAGGTGGTTTGTTTAGAGCAGCATAGATGGCGCCTAACAGGCTGTGGGTCTACTTTGCTCTAGTGTTTGAGTCTATTAAGTTGGACTCGCACACCCGTTAATCACCCTCCGCTGCCCTTGTCCCTATGCAACGGAGTAATACGCTGCTAGGGCCTAGCCTACTAAACAGGAAATTCTCCGCCCGGCAACATCCAGCTCATGAGACCTACACAGAGGCATCTGGCTCTCTAGAAGTACATGTCGACAAAGAGATGCCAACTTGAAACACATTTAATATTACACCCACATTGTCCCTTATTTCTCAACATAATTTTCACCAACATTGATACACGTATCCCATCGTTTTATCAGTGCAGCAAAACCTGCAGCATAGAAGTCTTTGGTCTGCTGTCTCACCAAAACCTGATACATAGAAGTCTTTGGTCTACTGTCTCACCAAAACCTGCAGCATAGAAGTCTTTGGTCTACTGTCTCACCAAAACCTGCAGCATAGAAGTCTTTGGTCTACTGTCTCACCAAAACCTGCAGCATAGAAGTCTTTGGTCTACTGTCTCACCAAAATATGCAGCATAGAAGTCTTTGGTCTGCTGTCTCACCAAAACCTGCAGCATAGAAGTCTTTGGTCTGCTGTCTCACCAAAACCTGCAGCATAGAAGTCTTTGGTCTGCTGTCTCACCAAAACCTGCAGCATAGAAGTCTTTGGTCTGCTGTCTCACCAAAACCTGCAGCATATAAGTCTTTGGTCTGCTGTCTCACCAAAACCTGCAGCATAGAAGTCTTTGGTCTGCTGTCTCACCAAAACCTGCAGCATAGAAGTCTTTGGTCTGCTGTCTCACCAAAACCTGCAGCATAGAAGTCTTTGGTCTGCTCTCTCACCAAAACCTGCAGCATAGAAGTCTTTGGTCTGCTGTCTCACCAAAACCTGCAGCATAGAAGTATTTGGTCTGCTGTCTCAGCCGAATTTCTCCCGGCAAGGTGGGTTTTTAGTTCAACACAACAGGTGGAAATCGCATGGTGCTAATTCAGGGATGTATTGTGGGTGTTTTAGAAGTTGCCACATGGTTGGTCAATTTTCTCCTGGGTTAATTGAGCCGTATATGGCAATCCAGCCAGTTCAGGCTTCCTCGGCAGTTTGAATGCGTCCTTGAAACAAATGAATAGACCTAAATATGCACCGCGTTAAACAACAAACACGTCTCATCGTAGACAGAAAATATTTTAAAATGACTTTCCATTATTTCTTTTCGTTCGCCTTATTTCTCTATTCCCCAAGGCGGTGTGAGTTGCACTACGATTTTTATTTTGCGCCTGTCTGCCCAGTGCATCCGACTTCGGCATACATTTTATGTAAGTGTCTGCTTCCTCCTGCATTTTCTAAGTATTTGCTTCCCCGGGGTAACGGATGGTTATGTGATGGGGAGCGAACCCAGCACCTTTGGGTTGTCAGCCGTGTCACTTAAGCACTATCCCACGTCTTCCCCATTTGAGAAAGTGCTTTTGCCTTCCCGAAAAACGCATAACAGCACAAATGTAATCGGCTATTCACTCTGTAAGCACGGATGTCATTATGTATCTTTGCTACGCACGTGCATGCGACACCTGGCGTCTTGCACCTACAGGAATCACAAAGTTAGACGTTGTTGCACCTAATGTCTTCTCTAGAAACTACCAACTACATGTTTCAGCCATCTCCTTTATCAGTTTGTGACCTACTTACTGACTTACCTTTATGTATGTTTGTAAGTGTGTGTGCGTATATATATATATATATATATGTATGCGCACACACACATCTACACATTCATACACACACAAACATACCCACACAAAGTGATCCAATGCAATAATGAATATGGATCTTGCGTAGAACAGTGCACCAGGACACAATCTGCCCGTCAGAAGTGGGGCGTCTCCACCCCTCGTCCCCGTTTCTTGTATTTATTTGTGCTGTTTGTGTAATATGACATGCTTGCTGACGGTTCCAATTGGTTGCAGTGTCCGTTATCGTCTGGGACTCTTGGAGACTCGTGCCCAGGGTCTCCATATTCAGGGCCCAGCTAGGACGCCACGCGCATGGTCTACATAGAGAGAGAGAGAGAGAGAGAGAGAGAGAGAGGATGCAATCTGGGGTTTTCTGGATTACCCGTAGGAAAAACGAACTTGAATATGACGTGAGAGAATGAGGGGATTGGGGCAGACAGACAGAACGATTGACACCATATATGGGGGGAAGGCAGAAATGCATACATAGACAGACAGATGGGGAGGTGCATGCAGAGAGAGCTACTGAAATAGATAGACAGGGGAATGCATGCAGATATAATCAGGCAGTGAAATGGAGTGAGAGAGAGAGATAGAGAGATAGAAGCATTGCAATTCGAAACATAGAGAGGGCCAGCCATGGCAATGCATACATATATATATATATATATATATATATATATATATATATATATATAGAGAGAGAGAGAGAGAAAGTCATGAAGATGCAGACATAGAAAAGCAGGCAGGTAGATTCAGATAGATAGAGAGAGAGAGAGAGAGAGAGAGAGAGAGAGAGAGAGTCATGAAGATGCGGATATAGAAAAGCAGGGAGATTCAGAAAGAGAGAATCATGAAGATGCAGACATAGAAAAGCAGAAAAGCAGACAGGTAGATTCAGATAGAGAGAGAGTCATGACAATGCAGACATAGAAAACCAGACAGGTAGATGCAGTTAGAGAGAGAGAGTCATGAAGATGCAGACAGGTAGATGCAGATAGAGAGAGAGAGAAAGAGAGAGAGAGAGTCTTGAAGATGCGGACATATAAAAGCAGACAGGTAGATTCAGATAGAGAGAGAGAGAGTCATGGAGATGCAGACATAGAAAAGCAGACATGTAGATTCAGATAGAGAGAGAGAGAGCCATGAAGATGCGGACATAGAAAAGCAGACACATAGATTCAGATAGAGGGAGAGAGAGAGGCATAGAAATGAAGACAGAGAGAGCCAGACATGCCATTCAGGACATAGAGAGACAGAGAGAGTCATGTAGATGCGGACATAAAGATGCAGAGAGATATATATAGAAGCATTGCCATTCAGACAAATAAAGAGAGCCAGACATGGCAATGCGGACGCAGAGAAAGACACACACACACACACACACGCACGCACGCACGCACGCACGCACGCACGCACGCGCGCACACGCACACGCACACGCAGACAGACAGACAGACAGACAGACAGACAGACAGAGACAGACACAGACACACGCACACGCAGACAGACAGACAGACAGAGAGGAAAATACATAGAAACATACATTCAGAAAAAATAGAAGAAGTAAGTCAAATGTAGACGGAGATAAATAGATACAAAGAGAGACACAATTTAAAAAAAAAAAGTTGAATCCGGTAGCAGGAAATTGGACAAGAGTTACCTTTCTGCTAGCTGTCAGTGAGATGACATATTTAGCATACGCCTGATAATCTTACTGTCTGGATCCTTCACAAGATTGACCCGGGCAGGTTCATTGGGTTTTCCGTGGGTGTGCACTGAGTCCACTGGTTCTGTCTGGTTCCTTTTCATACATAGAAATGTGGGAGACGTCGTTGGGAAGGTGGTAGCAGCACTGCTAAGAGCCCGGACTTGCTGGGGTTTCAGGCACATGCAACGGGATCAAGACACTGATCAGTGCATGAGTGGGCAGTGGTCAGCGACCCATAGCTGACTGCTAGCGCACCAGAGCTGACAGGACCCTTCTACACTTCCACGCAGTGATCATGGAGGACAACAGGCTGTAACAGGACAGACTGGCTAAGGAGAAGGGATCGAAGAAGGAATGCTAACCTGTTAGTCAAAAAAGATTTCTGAAGTCGGATGTGTCGGACTGAAAGGTGCAAATTTCGGAGTCATCCTGTAAACTATGACACAACGAATTCCGTTCTTCTGGCGTCATTCTACTACTTGCGAAGTTCCTTTTTCAGGGTTTTGTAGCCGGAGTGTGGGAAGGAACGAAGAAGAAGAAGAAGATAAATAAAAGAACATAGTTGTCTCCCATTGGAGATACACATTCGTGATGAAGAAGGATGCACTGTATCGTTTCGCGCAAAAACACAGCACAACCGACTGTCTTAATAAACAAGCGAACGAGAAAACATTAACAAACAAGAAACATATGATCCAACATTGGCTTATATTATGGATAACGGGCATTTATGGCCTTCCACGTGTTGATCACGATTCCCATTGCTGAGGAGGAAATAATAGAACCACTTCACTTCCATACATGGCGTCAAAGTTGACTTCATATGCGTGGTGTTTGGAGTGTAGCCCCTGCCAACATACATATATAACCATTTGAATATGACTTTTGCTTTCTCGTTTATGACTGCACTAGCTGCTCGGTCTCTTCTTTGGGGGGTCGGCAGTCGCTTGGGACCAGCTGGTTTCAGTCCCATCATTTCTGTGGTATTCTCGAGAGACAAAAGCCTTGCCTCTCTACTATAGAGGGCCCCTTGGCAGACAAGCGACTCACTTCTCTACTATAGAGGGCCCCTTGGCAGACAAGAGACTTACCGCTCTACTATAGAGGGCCCCTTGGCAGACAAGCGACTCACTTCTCTACTATAGAGGGCCCCTTGGCAGACAAGAGACTTACCGCTCTACTATAGAGGGCCCCTTGGCAGACAAGAGACTTACCGCTCTACTATAGAGGGCCCCTTGGCAGACAAGAGACTTACCGCTCTGCTATAGGGGGCCCCTTGGCAGACACGAGACT
Source organism: Ariolimax columbianus (assembly GCA_036924085.1). Taxonomy (NCBI): domain Eukaryota; kingdom Metazoa; phylum Mollusca; class Gastropoda; order Stylommatophora; family Arionidae; genus Ariolimax; species Ariolimax columbianus. The sequence continues at coordinate 9,608,497 of JAVGWX010000015.1, read as the reverse complement.
TACCGCTCTGCTATAGGTGGGCCCTTTCCAGACAAGCGACTTATTCCTCTGCTATAGGTGGGCCCTTGCCAGACAAGCGACTTACTGCTCTGCGATAGCGACTTCCTTGAGATGCGAGCGCCTTACGTCACTGCTATAGAGGGCCCCAAGAGATACTAGTGCTATACGTCTTCGTTATAAGGACCCCATTGTGATGCAAGCACCTGGTGTCTCTGTTATAGGGACCTCCTTCAGCTGCGAGCACCTTACGTCTGTTATGGGGGCTCCCATTGCTATGCAAGCACTTCACCTCTCTGTTATGGGGGATCCCATTGCGATGCAAGCACTTCACCTCTCTGTTATGGGGGATCCCATTGCGATGCAAGCATTTCACCTCTCTGTTATAAAGGACCCCATTGCGATACAAGCACCTCACCTCTCTTATTTGGGGTGGGTGGGTGGGAGAGAGAAATGATTTCTACTAAAAAATTATTTCTCGCGTTAAGCGGCGGAAAACTGGGCATATACATTTCTCAATAACGCTCAAAAATTGCTAATGAGGCTTGACCGGGTTGTCCTCGTCAGATTACAACGTATGCATCTGTGGTGGTGGAGTGGCGATGATTCGAAAATCAGTGTAGCAATTAAGAAAAAGTGTGTCCGCATGCCTACAACAAAATGCAGGATCGATTGAATTTCTGGAAAGTGCTCACAGCGGCCACTCAGACAACCGACAAGCGAGCACACAATGGACCGAATGGCACTGTCCTTGCACTGATTCATAAATGGGATACATGTATTAATGTTAGTGGGAATTATGTTGAGAAATAATGGGCGATGTAAGTGCAATAATAAATGGATTTGAAGTTCGTTTCTCGTTTAGTTTTCTAAAAAAAATAGCAGTTTGTGACCTAATTACTGACGAGTTCTACTATTTTAAATGGCTTTGTTAGAATGTAGACTTTAATTCACCTTCTTCTTCATTGATCAACAGATGCTGTGCTGCTAGACTGGTGAGATTATCGAGGGAGACTGTTTCAGGTCTTCGTCGGATCCCCTCACAATTTTTCGAGCATGGTCACTCTCGCAGGCTAGACTGCTTCTCCTTGGTCTGCAATGGTCGAGCAGTCCTGCAGAATATGTTCTGGTGTTTGTATGGATGACCCACAATCGCACGTGCTCGTGTCTTTAAGGCCCATTCTAGGGAGGTAGGCATCGAGTCTACAATGTCCCTTTCAGAGTCTGACGATCTTTGTCTGCTCTGCCAAGTTTATCTATGCTGTCATTGTCTGGCTTGTATTCTTTGTGCTGGTCTCTCTATTTTGTCCTCATGGATCGTTTGATGAGTGTCTTTGCTTCTTTATAACTCTGCCACTTTTATTCTCCAATATTATTCCATACAAACATGGGAATATAAAATATAGCCCTTTATTTCTGTGCTGACATACAGGGCTGATCGGCCTCTGCCCACAGCTGTCAGCTAAGTTTAAAAAAAAAACGTATTTTATGGATTTTTAAGCCATGGTTTTATACTGTTCTCTCTTTAATCACCAGTCAAATAGGTTGCTACCGAGATAGGAGGAGAGAGGGAGGAGAAAGAGATATAGCGAGAAGGGGCAGACAGAAAGAGCGATTGAGACAGAGAAAGGAATAGTATTGAAGAAACAAAATCTGCGTATTTGATTAAAATTGATTCCGTGTAGTTATTGGATGAAACGACTGGGAATGTACCCAGACACAATGAACACGTAATCCGATACCAGGAAATTTGACAGGGTATGGCATCGGGAGTTCCCGATATTATTTGGACCATGTGATTGTAAATTGAGTGTGTGTATCCGTGTGGTCGAGAAGTAAGGCACTCGCCTCTCAAAGTATGAACGGAAACGGTGTATGATCGAGTCCTACAGGTTTCATCGCTTGCGATGGGCGATAACTATATATATCATCGTCAGTATCATCATGTAGAATGTCTTTGCAAGAACGTCGATATTATCACAGCCATTCAATAAGAGTTTCGATCAGCAGTCAGCCTACCTGCCTGCTCCATATTCATGTTTAGGATGTCCTTGATGTCTTATGTCCATCTATGTCGTGGTCGTCTTCTGCTTCGTCTTTCTGGAACAATGCCCTTCAGAACTGATTTTCCAGTCCATGGTGCTTGATATGGCCGACAAACCTGTTTCCTAGAAATAACGTGGTGTATAAGGCATTTCTCTTCGTCACTCAGATCTTGCAGGATGACATTATTTCGTTGTATATATATATATATATATATATATATATATATATATATATATATATATATATATATATATATATATATATATATGTGTGTATATATACATATATATATATATATATATATATATATATATATATATATATATATATATATATATATATATATAATAGTACTAATAATACAAATAGAGTGAAGTACTGGACATATTGATACAGAACATGTAAATGACTACTGGTCCATTGGCTCGCCTACCCTAGTCTGCTGATATTGGAATACATTTGTCTGATTACGCATACATTAAACATTTAATTGGGGAGGGGTCTGGGCTGAACGTCCTGCTCGTTAAAGGAAAGTGAGGCGTCTGATATAGCCTCTCCTTTCCAGGTTTAGAGATCGCCGCTGGATGCAATGTTCGGCTTGCTGGGCAGGAATTTCCATGCCTATGGCCTCTGCTACCTTATTGTGTCCCCAGCAGCATCTTCATGAGGGGCCCCCGTTTTCTTATAAAACCTGCTGTGGGGCGCGACCAAGTACCCGGCGGTATAACTAGGCCTGACATATTGGGCTCATTAGCATTGGTTGGCAGCCAATCTAAGAGAAGGTAAACGTGGACTCTAAACCCGGGTAAACGAAGCTCGTTAGCCTGTTCAGGCAGTTCGCCTAGGAGAGGAGGAACTGTGATTTTAAACCCACAAATTCCAGGGAGTGCTGGCTAGACTTGGAACGATGTCTCGAGTGACTAGCATCTGGGGGCAACGACTGCACTGCCTTGTAGAAACATCGGGAGAGGCTAAGGCTACGGGAGTAAACCCAGACAGAAAATCCGGAGTGGTAGCACCTGAGGCGGATGGTTTCAAAATTGGGAACTCATTCCGGCAGCTCCTGCAGCTGAGCTGGTGCCAAATTGTCATACTTTGCATTCCTTTGGATTACACCAGCGAGGCCGAGAGGGGGATCCTGCAGTCTTGGCAGCCCATGGTCTCGATATTCAGCTCCCAGGCTTGCGCTCTGAGAGGCTTTTCTCAGGGTGCCACGCTCACGGTCTGCAAAGACTAGACGGCTTTGAATGAATTAAACGTTAAAGAAAAATAATATTGATTTAATATTAAATAATATTTAATTCAGAGGTATTACATTGGGTTTCAGTTTACTGTCTTCGAGGGACAGCCCTTAATTTTTGTTTGTTTGTGCTTTGGCTTATTTCTCTAATCCACAAGGCGGTGTGCGTTGCACTGTGGTTTTTATTTTGCACCTGTCCGACTAGTGCATCCGACTTCAGCATTCATTTTATGTAAATGTCTGCTTCCTCCTGCATTTTCTAAGGGTTTGCTTCCCCGGGGTAACGACCAGTGCTGGGATGGGGATCGAACCCAGCACCTCCTGGTTGTGAGCCGTGTCACTAAACCACTAGCCCACGCCGTTCCCCGTCATTAAGTAACAGCGATGTTATTATAAAGTTTACGGAAGAGTCTATATAAAGGAAAATCTTATTTCAGGACGCACAATGACTTTTGAGCAGTACTCAATGTGAAGATCGAGCAGTATACGCAATACAGCGTATAACATGGACAATCCACTGTCGACTTGCAACGTGGAAGGACAACGAGGCATTATAATATTTTGTGGTCAGAGGGTGTGAAACATTCTGAAATCTACAGATGTGGTTAGAGCGTGTGAAACATTTTGTAATCTACAGATGTGGTTAGAGCGTGTGAAACATTTTGTAATCTACATATGTGGTTAGAGCGTGTGAAACATTTTGTAATCTACATATGTGGTTAGAGCGTGTGAAACATTTTGTAATCTACATATGTGGTTAGAGCGTGTGAAACATTTTGTAATCTACATATGTGGTCAGAGCGTGTGAAACATTTTGTAATCTACAGATGTGGTCACAGGGTGTGTGAAACATTTTGTAATCTACATGGGATTGAAGGTTTAGTATGGGGACAGTTGCTTGAATCAGAGGAGAGTGTGTCAATGGTAGAAAGGTTTCAAAACGGTAAACAAAACGTCATTGATGAACCGTGGTATGGGAGACCGGCAAGCGTGACAACTTACATAGTGAAACAAATAGATCGACCAACTTGTCCGTGGCAACAGGCGAGTCACTATTAATGAAATAACCGTAGTTTTCAATATGAGCCAAGGCGCTTCGCACAAAATTGTCAATGATAAGGTCGTTTATAGTATAGTATGTAGTAGATGGGTCCCAGTGCAGCTGATCTCGCGGTCATGGTGGCTGTGCACAATTCGTTAAAGGTCACAATTTTTCTTTGTTCGTTCTCAATCTCCTGCTACCAAGCCATGTAAAGGGCTTTGCAAGCAGCAGAATGTAGTCCAGAGAATGGAATGCGTTGTGTCGTGGTTTACAGTCGGACTGCGAAATTTGCACCTTTCGGCTCGACACATCTGGCGCCAAAATTAGGTATCAATAAAAGTGTTTTTACTCTAGTCGAGCAGCGCCGTTTCAACCAGGGATCAGGTTTTTTTGTTGTTAAATGGACATCACATTTGTGGGTTTCAGGTTGGCCTTCCCCCTTTGATCTTTTCAACTTAGCCAATCTGCTATATTGCAGCCTGTTATCTAGGATCACCACCTAGAGGTGTAGAAGGGTCTTGGCAGCTCTGGTTCGCAGGCCCTGACGCTAGTAGTCAGCTAAGGGTCGCTGACCGCTGAAGCTCATGCGTTGTTCAGTGTCTTGATCCCAAAGCCACATCAAAACACTTGTATCTAGAGGTCACCCACAAGCTAGTGGACAGGTGGACAGCGTGTGTTGGACATGCACAAGCTAGTGGACAGGTGGACAAAGTGTGTTGGACATCCACAAGATAGTGGACAGGTGGACAAAGTGTGTTGGACATCCACAAGCTAGTGGACAGGTGGACAAAGTGTGTTGGACATCCACAAGCTAGTGGACAGGTGGACAAAGTGTGTTGGACATCCACAAGCTAGTGGACAGGTGGACACAGTGTGTTTGACACTCACAAGCTAGTGGACAGGTGTACAAAGTGTGTTGGACATTCACAAGCTAGTCGGCAGGCGTACAAAATGTGTTGTCAGGCATGGGGACTAGGTAGAATAGTAAGACACCAACAAATTATGGTTTGCACAATTTCTAAATGTTATTAATGAAATTGCTGTTACTTAATGACTGTCCCTCGTAGCATAGACAACCTTCCTCTGGGGCTAGAATAGATCTTCCAAAAACGTAACCTACTGTCGCTTAGACGCACGGTCAATTTTCGGGACATAATAGCGTCCATGACGCCGAAGAGTACGGCAGTGAATTCATTGTCCGCCGTTTTCCCATTATGTGTGAAGGTAGGGGAAGTATCGTAGCAAATACTGTTGTCAGGGATGGACTGTTGCAGACTCCTTTGTACTGGGACACAGCTTGTTTTTTATGTAGGGGTGGTCAGTTCATTTCCTATCGGCATTTCCTTACCCAACAGTAACCGGGTGGTCAGTTCATTTCCTATCGACATTTCCTTACCTAACAGTAACCGGGTACCAATTTATATCTGGGTCGACTGGAACCTGCCGGTAAGGTCAATTGAACCGGGTACCTTTGCCGTGTAAAGCAAATGCACTACCACCACGTTAATCACACGTTTAATTTGTGTGTACTGTTCAATCACTATATACTTGTTCAGTTCCCCGTGGAGCATATGTCTGCAACAAATACAAACCACGCCGTCAAATATTAGCCTGCTTATATTTGTTCACGTTTTTGTTACCTGAGGAGCGCGTGGTCGAATGGTTTCGAGGCCTGTCTGTCGACAAGGAGGGCAGCGGTTCGAATCCCCGGTATGGTAAATTGGTAAATGTTGCTTTTCTGTTGGGGGTGAAATAAACAAACATAGCCAGCACACGACGTGGCGACAGCAGTGGCGAAGCGGTCTGTAGTCCTCAGCCTTCAAAACCCATCGACTACCCCAGCAATGGGAAAAATGTTGTACGGCAGTATTTTTATTTACATTTTTTTGTTTTTATATAGTTTTTTCTTTGTTACTTAAACTTTCTACAAAAAGGAGCAGTCAACCCCATGCCCGTTCCTCTAAGTAGTCCACTTCTGACATGTCAGGCACCCTTTAGTATTATGAGTATTTGTTCCCCATTCGGTATCGGATAACACTCGGGTGTACTGTTGCAAGTGAGTAAACACATTTATTTAACAAAAAAATTAAAAAAAACACGAAACATGGTTGCAACGGCGTTGCTCGCCAAGACTAGGGTAAAAAAAACACTTTTATTGATACCTAATTTTGGCGCCAGAAATAGACAGATTTCATTTTATGAAGAGATGGAAAATACATTAAAATTGATTCCGCTCCTTCTTCGTCATTATTTCTAGAACGTTAGGGAGGTAGAGTGACGCATCGGGGTCAAACGGTCTTTTAAATACAATCATGCACGGTAGGTTGACGGTTCAATTGACCTTATCGGCAGGTTCCAGTCGACCCAAATGTAAATGGGTACCTGGTTACTGTTAGGTAGGAAATACAGATAGGAAATGAACTGATCACCCCACATCATAAACAAGCTTTTGATGTAAGGCTGACGACGAAGGGGTCGTCCCAAAAAGAGGTGAGAGGACAACATAAAAGAATGGACCGATTTCCGACCAGAGAAGGCACACGCAGCGAGCACTGACAGAGATGGGTGGCGTTGTGGTGTCTTCATGGGTGCCCCAATGACCTCACCGGTTACAGGAAGGCCTGACCTGAGTGCAATTTAGACGGCAAGGCGTCCATGAACACGAGTGATTGAGTCTCTGGCTGTGCGCAGTTAGAATGATATCTTTCCCATTTGACCTAACCAGGCCGGAATCATGATAGAGAGAGTCGTTTTTCTTCTTTGATTGAAATGACCCCTTCAAGAGGTGGTTCTTCGGGAAAGTGCTCGGTAAGACGGGCTACGACCAAATAGGCGACGGTTTAGCAAGGTGAATGCACTTTCGATGCCTGTCCATTGGGAGACTTCGTCGGTTGAAACCCGATCATTCCAATAGCTCGCAAGAATGCACCTTTTCCTGCTCTAATGAAAGACTTCAATACATTTCTAATTAGTCTGCAGAATAGCCCAGGATCCGGAACCGCACTACGCGATGTGGACCACACAGGTTATGTAAATACGAAGCTTGGCATTCAGTGATGCCTCTTCTTGGTCCAGGCTAGATGAATGGCTATTAAAGGGGACAGCCAGTCCGACTCATCGAATGATACCAAGGTGGCTTCGTGCATCACATCTACACAAATCACATTTAATTCCCATATAATCGCATAAACTCTAATAAATCTTCATACGTCGATACTCGCATAATTACGCATTACTCAGTAATCGTGTTGACACAAATACTCGAACGATGTTTTGGTTTTCTCTCGATAATTTCCATATTTTGGGCACTGTCGTGCTGGCATGTCTCGGAATTACCTTTCTATTTTAGGCAGACACGTGCCCACTAAGTATATGGGAGTGTTCATCAGCTGCGCTCAAAGGTAGAGATCGCTGCTCAGTCCCCGTCCACCAATTGACTACTCGGTAGGCAGAGTTCGACCAGGCTCTAGACATGTGCCCAAAAGTTCAAGGCAGTTGACCCGTCACGTCCTGGGTCAGTGTGCCTTTACGGTTGACCTTGATTGTCAAGATGGGGCAAGTGCTGGTAACCTTTAACCCAGACCTGTTCAGTACAATACTGCCACCATCTTAACCTCCTAGAGTGTCAACAGTGGTGCTGTTCCGGGTTTCCTCATTTAGAGCCGCTGCCATTAGCTGAGAATTTCCAGTTATTAGGACCACCTCGAGGTGGTTGTTGTTTAATGCCCATAATGAGTACGTTTACTCTTTTGTTCGTCCTGAAAAGCATGTTAATGGCTGGTTGAAGTAGGTTTCCTGACATCCCGAGCGTGCTGATGACGGTTCCTCCAGGCGGTTGTTCTATGCTTGGCTTCAACTGCGTGTCGCTAACTACTACGGGATCACGTCGATCCCTCACCTTGTTAGCCAGGCTGCAATGAGAACAGCCCGTCACCAGGGATGACTGCGGGGAAGTCAAGGTGAGGGTCCTGGCCAGTATTCTTTGCCTGATCCTGACTAACATGTCTGATCAGTATGTTTTGCTTGACCCTAACATGTCTGATCAGTATATTTTACCTGACCCTGACTAACATGTCTAATCAGTATTTTTTGCTTGACCTTGACTAACATGTCTGATCAGTATATTTTACCTGACCCTGACTGATCAGTATATTTTTTCTGACCAGACGATAGCCTTCCTCCCAACCTCGAGGTAGATGTGGCCATTCGCTCAGAGGTCTTTGAGTATCTAATGTAATCTAAACCAAGTGTCAGCAAACTACAGTCTGTCTCATTTTTCTTGTGGTCAGGTCTAGGTGCTAAGAATGCATTTTATATTTTATATTTCTTCCCTCACCCCCATAACGGAACGGCTGACTGCGGAAGATTTGAGGACATTGGGAGCAATATCTGTAGCCAATGATTTTCCTTGGCTGAATCTACAGACGAGACTGATACTGATCAGTTGCTGCAGGTTATTCGGGGAGGCAATGATAATGATAAACGACTGAAGAATTAGCTTTTGTAAATATTCTGCTTGAAACAAGTACAGACGAACATATAAGGCGTGTTCGGGATCAAGATGCTGAGCTGCAGCGGGCAGCGACCCATAGCTGACTGCTAGCGTCAGGGCCAGCGAACCATAGCTGCCAAGACCCTTCTACACCTCCACGCGGTGATCCTGGATAACAGGCTGCAGCAGGGCAGACTGGCTAAGGAGAAGGGATCGATGAGGGAATGCTAACCCGGTACTCAAAAAATGCTTGCTGAAGTCGGATGTGTTGGGCCGAAAGATGCAAATATCGCAGCTAAGCTGTAAACTACGACACAACGCATTCCGTTCTCTGGACTACATTCTGCTACTTACCCTTTCAGGGTTTGGTAGCGGGAGATTGAGAACGAACGAAGAAGAAGAAGAAGATATAAGGCGTGTTCAAATGAAACTAGTCCAAACTGCAGCAAGTGAACATGCGTACGACGCGCATGATGACGCCACTTCTGGTGTAAACAGCACATACCAACCGTCAAATTTGCAAAATTTAATTATACTCCGACTCATAGTTTAAATAGCAGACCGTTGAAAACATGGCGGGTGTGATACGAAACTCGTCCAGAGTTGATCAGCGAGCGGTGATTCGGTTTCTAATAGCCGAAGGATGTCGACCAGTTGATATTCATCGCAGAATGCAGGCAGGGTATGGTGACAAAGTGTGTCGAAGACAACAGTGAAGGTATGGACAACGATATTTAAAGAAGGACGAGAGATAATGAAAGATCTACCGAGACCAGTCCAGGCGCTTATTGTTGCGTTAACTCATGTCCTTCTTTAACGATTGTAAACTTGACGGTTGGTATGTGCTATTTAGACCAGAAGTGACGTCATCATGCGCATTGTACGTATGTTCACTTGTTAGTTTGGTCCGGTTTCATTTGAACACGCGTCGTATTTTCAAGGAAGATGAGAAAACGTTAACAAATTTCAATCTGAAGTGGAACCAATTAAAATGTATCACAATTGATGGTGACATAAATATATGTGAAACAGAGAAAGGTTTAATTGGAAACATGCATCGGACATTCAAAGCCTATGACTGCTCATTGTATTATTCACTAGAAGCTACTTTCTGGGAAATAGTTGAATTGATCATGTGTTATAGAACCAGTTTTGTCAGCGGTGAACTGCATTCGCTCTCGTGGACCTCCCCATCGCCAGTTCCGTGAAGGGTTTTGTCAGAAATGGAAGCTGAATATCCTGACTTGACCTACCATACATATATGGACGCTGGATATCCTGACTTGTCTTACCATACATATATAGACGATGGATATCCTGACTTGTCTTACCATACAGACATGGACGCTGGATATCCTGACTTGTCTTACCATACAGACATGAACGCTGGATTTCCCGAGTCTTACCTTAACAGAAATTGAAGCTGGATATCCTGACTTGTCCCTACCATACAGAAATGATAGCTGAATATCATGACTTGCCTACCATACAGAAATGGAAGCTGGATATCATGACTTGTCTACCGTACAGCAATGGAAGCTGAATATCATGACTTGCCTACCGTACAGAAATGGAAGCTGAATATCATGACTTGCCTACCGTACAGAAATAGAAGCTGAATATCATGACTTGCCTACCGTACATAAATGGAAGCTGAATATCATGACTTGCCTACCGTACAGAAATATAAGCTGAATATCATGACTTGCCATACTGTACAGAAATGAAAGCTGGATATCATGGCTTGCCTACCGTACAGAAATGGAAGCTAAATATCATGACTTGCCTACCGTACAGAAATGGAAGCTGAATATTATGACTTACCATACCGTACAGCAATGGAAGCTGGATATCATGACGTGTCTTACCTTACAGTAATTCAATGGTTCATGAAAGGTAACATGTTATTGTGTTATTGAGATTTTCAGAACTCAAAAAAAAAAAAAAAGACTGCAATTTTTTTCAACGAGGAAAAACCTCAACCAGCCACTATTATCGAACACTGAATGGCTGTGGAAATGAGTTTTTGCTGCAGGTATCATACGATTTCGATTTAACTTTAAACTTCAAGGCAAAACGGTTTTCATATGGGAAACTGATACTCTGGTAAAGACATTTCGGCGACACCTTCCAACGACTGAGTCGCAAATCATGTCAAGATGTTTTGTGCATTTCCCAAGTTGTCAAAAATTTAAAGAAAATGAATTCTACATTCCCACATCAATTTGCAGCGGATACATTTTCTGAGCTCAAACTGCAGATCCAGCAGTTTTGAGGATCTTGATGCAAGTGCATAAGTCATTTCCATATTTCAGGGGACGGCGTGGCCTAGTGGTTAAGTGGCACGGCTCACGACCCGAAGGTGCTGGGTTCGATCCCCATCACAGCACCGGCCGTTACCCCGGGGAAGCAAAACCCTTAGAAAATGCAGGAGAAAGCAGACCCTTACATAAAATGCGTGCTGAAGTCGGATGAACTGGGCCGATAGGCGCAAAATAAAAACCACAGTGCAACGCACACCGCCTTGGGGAATAGAAAAATAAGACGAACGCAAAAAACAAAAAAAAAAAAAAAAAATAATAATTTCCACATTTCAGAACCCACTTAAGAAGCTTCCAACTAACCTTCAATTGCAAGTCATTAAGCTGCAATGTGATGGCATGCTGAAAGGCAAATTTCAAAAGAAGAATCTAAGAGAACTCTATAAATATCTTTCAATCTATGAAAGTGGCTATCAAGATCGTGAGCTCGGGGATTTATATTTGAATTTGGCAGCTCCTACCTGTGGGGACAGACATTTTCAGAGATGAAAGACGGAAAATCTCAATACAGGTCAGCATTAATAGATGGACATTTGCTATCAATTTTATTGATAGGGTGTACTAGCTTTGAACTTGAATTTGGTGAAATATTATCTAATAGAAAAGCAATTACATTTTTCTCGTTATTAGAGCTGCATTTCACATAATTTTAGTCTACTTATAATAATAATAATTATTATTTGATCAGGCAAAATATACTGATCAGACATGTTAGTCTGAGTCAGGCAGAATATACTGGCCAAGACCCTCACCTCGGCTTCCTCGTAGCCCTCGTTGAAAACGGGCTGTTTTCATGGCAGCCTGACTAACGAGGTGAGGGGTCGACGTGATCCCCTTAGTAGTGAGTGACACGCAGATGAAACCAAACATAGCACAACCGTCTGGCAGGCTCCGATCTACCTTCATCTGCACGCTCGGGATGTGAGGAAAGCTACTGCAAGCCGCCACTCAAGGTACTATTCAGGGCGCAGAAAAGAGTAAACCTACTCATTGTGGGCATTCGCAAACAACATTATTATTATTATGATTATTATTGTTATTATTGTCATTAATACTATTATGACATTACATTTAGTTCATCAACAACATAATTTGGTTGCTCAGTTCGGAGAGTCGTTGTAAGGTTGTTTGAGTTTGTCTCTCCATTTGACCCTATCCTCTGCAACTCTCTTCATTTCAGCAAAGGTTCGTACTTGAATGTCCCTGCGTGCCTGAGATGTAGAATTGAATCTCGGACGCCCCGGTCCTCTCTTCTCTTGAATCTTTCCCTTTAGTATCTTCTGTAGAAGACTTTCATGTCTCATACTGTGACCTAACCAACTGAACCGACGTTTTTGTGGTCATATGTAATATTTGTCTTCGTGCGTCCACGTGATTGTGTACATTGTCATCGGATCTTCTTTCTGTACAACTCAATTTTTCCATTCTACGGTAGAACCACATTTCAAACGCTTCCCATCTTTATTCATCCTTCACTGCTAGAGTCCATGTTTCAGACCCATACAGTCCAATTGGCCATACATGAGTGGCGATTATTCTTTTCCTCAGCTCTATCCTGATATTCTTTGAGGTTAACAATTTATGTTTTCTCTGACGGCCTTTTTGCCATTTGCAATCCTTGTCTTTGCAATCTTAGTTCAATAAATTTATACTTTTGTTTCTTGTTATTTAACTATACATACTACATACATACCATTGAGTCTAACATATTTCCTATTTGGCTCTGCACCAACATTGTTTGTTGATACCTGATCTAGAACAAGAGACCATAATGGTTTCTCTTTTCATGAAGTCAATTATCATTTGCTCTAGAATGTGGCGCGATATGTCACTGAATCTATTCTCTGAAGTGGCTGGTGGTCAGTCTGGGTATGTCACTGAATCTATTCTCTGAAGTGGCTGGTTATCGGTCTGGGTATGTCACTGAATCTATTCTCTGAAGTGGCTGGTGTCGGTCTGGATATGTCACTGAATCTATTTTCTGTAGTGGCTGGTGGTCAGTCTGGGTATGTCACTGAATCTATTCTCTGAAGTGGCTGGTGGTCAGTCTGGGTATGTCACTGAATCTATTCTCTGAAGTGGCTGGTGGTCAGTCTGGGTATGTCACTGAATCTATTCTCTGAAGTGGCTGGTGGTCAGTCTGGATATGTCACTGAATCTATTCTCTGAAGTGGCTGGTGGTCAGTCTGGGTATGTCACTGAATCTATTCTCTGAAGTGGCTGGTGGTCAGTCTGGGTATGTCACTGAATCTATTCTCTGAAGTGGCTGGTTATCGGTCTGGGTATGTCACTGAATCTATTCTCTGAAGTGGCTGGTTATCGGTCTGGGTATGTCACTGAATCTATTCTCTGTAGTTGCTGGTGTCGGTCTGGGTATGTCACTGAATCTATTCTCTGTAGTGGCTGGTGTCGGTCTGGGTATGTCACTGAATCTATTCTCTGAAGTGGCTGGTGGTCGGTCTGGGTATGTCACTGAATCTATTCTCTGATGTGGCTGGTTATCTGTCTGGGTATGTCACTGAATCTATTCTCTGTAGTTGCTGGTGTCGGTCTGGGTATGTCACTGAATCTATTCTCTGAAGTGGCTGGTGTCGGTCTGGGTATGTCACTGAATCTATTCTCTGAAGTGGCTGGTGTCGGTCTGGGTATGTCACTGAATCTATTCTCTGAAGTGGCTGGTGTCGGTCTGGGTATGTCTCTGAATCTATTCTCTGATGTGGCTGGTTATCTGTCTGGGTATGTCACTGAATCTATTCTCTGAAGTGGCTGGTGTCGGTCTGGGTATGTCACTGAATCTATTCTCTGAAGTGGCTGGTGTCGGTCTGGGTATGTCACTGAATCTATTCTCTGAAGTGGCTGGTGTCGGTCTGGGTATGTCACTGAATCTATTCTCTGAAGTGGCTGGTTATCTGTCTGGGTATGTCACTGAATCTATTCTCTGAAGTGGCTGGTGTCGGTCTGGGTATGTCTCTGAATCTATTCTCTGATGTGGCTGGTTATCTGTCTGGGTATGTCACTGAATCTATTCTCTGCAGTGACTGGTTGTCGGTCTGGGTATGTCACTAAATCTATTCTCTGAAGTGGCTGGTGTCGGTCTGGGTATGTCACTGAATCTATTCTCTGAAGTGGCTGGTGTCGGTCTGGGTATGTCACTGAATCTATTCTCTGAAGTGGCTGGTGTCGGTCTGGGTATGTCTCTGAATCTATTCTCTGATGTGGCTGGTTATCTGTCTGGGTATGTCACTGAATCTATTCTCTGCAGTGACTGGTTGTCGGTCTGGGTATGTCACTAAATCTATTCTCTGAAGTGGCTGGTGTCGGTCTGGGTATGTCACTGAATCTATTCTCTGAAGTGGCTGGTGGTCGGTCTGGGTATGTCTCTGAATCTATTCTCTGAAGTGGCTGGTTATCTGTCTGGGTATGTCACTGAATCTATTTTCTGCAGTGGCTGGTTGTCGGTCTGGGTATGTCACTGAATCTATTCTCGGAAGTGGCTGGTGTCGGTCTGGGTATGTCTCTGAATCTATTCTCTGAAGTGGCTGGTTATCGGTCTGGGTATGTCACTGAATCTATTCTCTGAAGTGGCTGGTGGTCGGTCTGGGTATGTCACTGAATCTATTCTCTGTAGTTGCTGGTGTCGGTCTGGGTATGTCACTGAATCTATTCTCTGAAGTGGCTGGTTATCGGTCTGGGTATGTCACTGAATCTATTCTCTGAAGTGGCTGGTGGTCGGTCTGGGTATGTCTCTGAATCTATTCTCTGAAGTGGCTGGTGGTCGGTCTGGGTATGTCACTGAATCTATTCTCTGAAGTGGCTGGTGGTCGGTCTGGGTATGTCTCTGAATCTATTCTCTGAAGTGGCTGGTTATCGGTCTGGGTATGTCACTGAATCTATTTTCTGCAGTGGCTGGTTGTCGGTCTGGGTATGTCACTGAATCTATTCTCGGAAGTGGCTGGTGTCGGTCTGGGTATGTCTCTGAATCTATTCTCTGAAGTGGCTGGTTATCGGTCTGGGTATGTCACTGAATCTATTCTCTGAAGTGGCTGGTGGTCGGTCTGGGTATGTCACTGAATCTATTCTCTGTAGTTGCTGGTGTCGGTCTGGGTATGTCACTGAATCTATTCTCTGAAGTGGCTGGTTATCGGTCTGGGTATGTCACTGAATCTATTCTCTGAAGTGGCTGGTGGTCGGTCTGGGTATGTCTCTGAATCTATTCTCTGAAGTGGCTGGTGTCGGTCTGGGTATGTCTCTGAATCTATTCTCTGATGTGGCTGGTTATCTGTCTGGGTATGTCACTGAATCTATTCTCTGCAGTGACTGGTTGTCGGTCTGGGTATGTCACTAAATCTATTCTCTGAAGTGGCTGGTGTCGGTCTGGGTATGTCACTGAATCTATTCTCTGAAGTGGCTGGTGGTCGGTCTGGGTATGTCTCTGAATCTATTCTCTGAAGTGGCTGGTTATCTGTCTGGGTATGTCACTGAATCTATTTTCTGCAGTGGCTGGTTGTCGGTCTGGGTATGTCACTGAATCTATTCTCGGAAGTGGCTGGTGTCGGTCTGGGTATGTCTCTGAATCTATTCTCTGAAGTGGCTGGTTATCGGTCTGGGTATGTCACTGAATCTATTCTCTGAAGTGGCTGGTGGTCGGTCTGGGTATGTCACTGAATCTATTCTCTGTAGTTGCTGGTGTCGGTCTGGGTATGTCACTGAATCTATTCTCTGAAGTGGCTGGTTATCGGTCTGGGTATGTCACTGAATCTATTCTCTGAAGTGGCTGGTGGTCGGTCTGGGTATGTCTCTGAATCTATTCTCTGAAGTGGCTGGTGGTCGGTCTGGGTATGTCACTGAATCTATTCTCTGAAGTGGCTGGTGGTCGGTCTGGGTATGTCTCTGAATCTATTCTCTGAAGTGGCTGGTTATCGGTCTGGGTATGTCACTGAATCTATTTTCTGCAGTGGCTGGTTGTCGGTCTGGGTATGTCACTGAATCTATTCTCGGAAGTGGCTGGTGTCGGTCTGGGTATGTCTCTGAATCTATTCTCTGAAGTGGCTGGTTATCGGTCTGGGTATGTCACTGAATCTATTCTCTGAAGTGGCTGGTGGTCGGTCTGGGTATGTCACTGAATCTATTCTCTGTAGTTGCTGGTGTCGGTCTGGGTATGTCACTGAATCTATTCTCTGAAGTGGCTGGTTATCGGTCTGGGTATGTCACTGAATCTATTCTCTGAAGTGGCTGGTGGTCGGTCTGGGTATGTCTCTGAATCTATTCTCTGAAGTGGCTGGTGGTCGGTCTGGGTATGTCACTGAATCTATTCTCTGAAGTGGCTGGTGGTCGGTCTGGGTATGTCTCTGAATCTATTCTCTGAAGTGGCTGGTTATCGGTCTGGGTATGTCACTGAATCTATTCTCTGAAGTGGCTGGTGGTCGGTCTGGGTATGTCACTGAATTCATTCTCTGTAGTGACCTGTTGACAGTCTATGTCACTGAATTCATTCTCTGTAGTTACCGGTTGACAGTCTATGTCACTGAATTCATTCTCTGTAGTGATCGGTTGACAGTCCATGTCACTGAATTCATTCTCTGTAGTGACCGGTTGACAGTCTATGTCACTGAATTCATTCTCTGTAGTGACCGGTTGACAGTCTATGTCACTGAATTCATTCTCTGTAGTGACCGGTTGACAGTCTGAATATGTCACTCAATCTATTCTCAACACGGAGCACTAATACAGCTCCTTTATATCAGTTTGTCGTAAAGTGAAAGTGAATACGTAGAATGCATTGCCACAGGAAGTAGTGGAGGCAAGGACAATTAGTGCATGTGAGAATAGTTTGGGTGCGCAAAGCTTTTAGATCAAAGAAATGTTAATGAAACTGGTTTTGAATACAGACTGCAGAGTCTTGTAAACCAGTATAAAAACGATAAATTAAGAGTCACTGCAAACTAATAAATTAAGAGTCACTCCAAACTACATTGATCTGGAACGTTGTACAATGCAATCTCGGGCACTTCATCTCCGACGGCAGTGACTGATATGGGAACACGTTTTACATAATATAATTTTCAGTTCACGATTAACTTCAAACAACAACTCACAACCACAACAACAACAACTCATGGGACTTACCATGCTACGTAATGTGTGAGTTTGAAAGTGCAGCAGACATTATCTGCAGTATTCGATTACAGTCATTTGTGCAGTGATTTAGAACAAATTAGTTCCAACGTTTTCATGCTGTTAGTGAGTGATACGGTCGTGTGGGCTGTGATGGGGTCCTTGGTAATGAGTGCTATCGACGTCCTAGCATCAAGGACACTCTTGCTGGGGGACATGGGGGGAGGACATATAAGCTTGATAAATGGTCAAAATGGTGGACATTCCTCCTCCTCCTTCTCTTCTTCTTCTTCTTCTTCTTCTTCTTCTGCTGCTTCCTCTTCATCTTCCTCTTCTTCTTCTTCTTCTTCTTCTTCTTCTTCTTCTTCTGCTTCCTCTTCTTCTTCTTCTTCCTTCCTCCTTCTTCCACCTTCTTCCCCCTTCCTCCTTATTCCTCCTCTTTCCTCCTTCTCCCTTGGTCCTCCCTCCCTCCTCCCTTCTTTCTTCTTCTTCTTTCTTTCTTCTTCTCTCTTTCTACTTCTAATGTCGGCTTAATTTCTACCGGGTTGTAGCCCAGTATCCTACTATGTATGTGTCTGTCGCCTCTCTCGTGGCCCGACATGTTGTTGTTGAATGCCCACAATGGATCGGATTACTCTGTTGTGGGCCATGTTAAATGGAGGGTTACGGTTCGTAGCTTTTCCTCCATCTCGAGCGTGCTCTTGAAAAGTGTACCGAGGTCTTCCAGACGGTTGAACTATCATTGGCTTCATCTGCGTGTCGCTCACTATTACGGGGATCACGTCGACCCTAGTGACATTTTTAAATTATTACGCCAGGTCTCGTTTATGCCTTTATCCACATTTTCCTTGGTCAACCTCTCGCCATCCTGCCTGTTGTTCTCCTATAGAAGGTTGCACGAACAAGGAGTTCTGGTTGCACGAACGATGAGTTCTGGTTGCACGAACAATGTGCTCTGGTTGCACGAACGATGAGTTCTGGTTGCACGAACGATGAGTTCTGGTTGCACGAACAATGTGCTCTGGTTGCACGAACAATGAGTTCTGGTTGCACGAAGAATGAGTTACTGGTTGCACGAACAATGTGTTCTGGTTGCACGAACAATGAGTTCTGGTTGCACGAACAATGTGTTCTGGTTGCACGAACAATGAGTTCTGGTTGCACGAACAATGTGTCCTGGTTGCACGAACAATGAGTTACTGGTTGCACAAACAATGAGTTCTGGTTGCACGAACAATGTGTTCTGGTTGCACGAACAATGTGTTCTGGTTGCACGAACAATGAGTTCTGGTTGCACGAACAATGAGTTCTGGTTGCACGAACAATGAGTTACTGGTTGCACGAACAATGTGTTCTGGTTGCACGAACAATGTGTTCTGGTTGCACGAACAATGTGTTCTGGTTGCACGAACAATGTGTTCTGGTTGCACGAACAATGTGTTCTGGTTCACGAACAATGAGTTCTGGTTGCACGAACAATGAGTTCTGGTTGCATTCTCACAGTGTGGCCGTACCAATTCATCCCCTGTTGTAGGCAGGGAATTGTTTCAACCTTATCTCAAATATTCATTTTTGTGATTTTGCTTCTTCTCGTGTTGTTAGTAACATTTTGTAGGTCTGCATTTCGCAAATGGCTAACTTTTGTTCATGGGCTCAATTCAATGCCCATGTCTGGTACTGGTACCAAGTGGGTATTTCGAGGTAGATAAATGGTCCCCTTTTGGAAATGGATAGATAATTTTTTGTTTCTCTTTATAAATTTATGTATAAACATATTCTAATTGTATTTATTACACAAGAACAATGAGAGATGTGTAGTGTGTACCGTTGCTGCATGTGTTCACAAAACGAATAGGAAAAGTGGCACGCTAACAGTTACATTAAATGCGTTACATAGGTTTAAACTTTTAACATGACGAGCTCTTCGTTTGGAGTCTATAACTGTATGGACAACTCATGGACACGGCAAGAGCTCTTCGTTTGGAGTCTATCACTGTATGGACAACTCATGGACACGGCAAGAGCTCTTCGTTTGGAGTCTATCACTGTATGGACAACTCACGGACACGGCAAGAGCTCTCGGTTTGGAGTCTATCACTGTATGGACAACTCATGGACACGGCAAGAGCTCTCGGTTTGGAGTCTATCACTGTATGGACAACTCATGGACACGGCAAGAGCTCTCGGTTTGGAGTCTATAACTGTATGGACAACTCATGGACATGGCGAGAGCTCTCGGTTTGGAGTCTATCACTGTATGGACAACTCATGGACACGGCAAGAGCTCTCGGTTTGGAGTCTATAACTGTATGGACAACTCATGGACACGGCAAGAGCTCTCGGTTTGGAGTCTATAACTGTATGGACAACTCATGGACACGGCAAGAGCTCTCGGTTTGGAGTCTATAACTGTATGGACAACTCATGGACACGGCAAGAGCTCTCGGTTTGGAGTCTATAACTGTATGGACAACTCATGGACACGGCAAGAGCTCTCGGTTTGGAGTCTATAACTGTATGGACAACTCATGGACACGGCAAGAGCTCTCGGTTTGGAGTCTATAACTGTATGGACAACTCATGGACACGGCAAGAGCTCTCGGTTTGGAGTCTATAACTGTATGGACAACTCATGGACACGGCAAGAGCTCTCGGTTTGGAGTCTATAACTGTATGGACAACTCATGGACATGGCGAGAGCGCTCGGTTTGGAGTCTATAACTGTATGGACAACTCATGGACACGGCAAGAGCTCTCGGTTTGGAGTATCACTGTATGGAGATATCGTGGACATGGCGAGAGCTCTCGGTTTGGAGTCTATAACTGTATGGACAACTCATGGACAGGGCAAGAGCTCTCGGTTTGGAGTCTATAATTGTATGGACAACCCACGGACACGGCAAGAGCTCTCGGTTTGGAGTCTATAATTGTATGGACAACCCACGGACACGGCAAGAGCTCTCGGTTTGGAGTCTATAATTGTATGGACAACCCACGGACACGGCAAGAGCTCTCGGTTTGGAGTCTATAATTGTATGGACAACCCATGGACACGGCAAGAGCTCTCGGTTTGGAGTATAACTGTATGGATATTTCATGGACACGGCAAGAGCTCTCGGTTTGGAGTCTATAACTGTATGGACAACTCATGGACACGGCAAGAGCTCTCGGTTTGGAGTATCACTGTATGGAGATATCGTGGACATGGCGAGAGCTCTCGGTTTGGAGTCTATAACTGTATGGACAACTCATGGACAGGGCAAGAGCTCTCGGTTTGGAGTCTATAATTGTATGGACAACCCACGGACACGGCAAGAGCTCTCGGTTTGGAGTCTATAATTGTATGGACAACCCACGGACACGGCAAGAGCTCTCGGTTTGGAGTCTATAATTGTATGGACAACCCACGGACACGGCAAGAGCTCTCGGTTTGGAGTCTATAATTGTATGGACAACCCACGGACACGGCAAGAGCTCTCGGTTTGGAGTCTATAATTGTATGGACAACCCATGGACACGGCAAGAGCTCTCGGTTTGGAGTATAACTGTATGGATATTTCATGGACACGGCAAGAGCTCTCGGTTTGGAGTCTATAGCTGTATGGAGATTTCGTGGACATGGCGAGAGCTCTCGGTTTGGAGTCTATAACTGTATGGACAATTCGTGGGCATGGCGAGAGCTCTCGGTTCGGAATCAATAGCAGAATGGACAATTCATGGACATGGCAGGAGCTCTCGGTTTGGGGGTCTATAACTGTATAGATACTCCATAGAGATGCAATATAAATGAAATTATGTACTCAAAATATAACTCAATGAACTACTACGAAATTAACTTACAACAGAGATGGGATAATGCGAAATATGGAAAGATGGTTAAACGTCTGAATGGAAAATCAACAACAACTTGACCCATCATGTTGTTCATATAGGCACAGACGCTGAATCTATTTGGATATTTAAAACAAGAAGAGCGAGGCAGGGTTAACAGTGAAACATGTCGTGGGTTGTTTAAACGGTCTACCGATGGGACGTAATCCTTATTTACGGGGGTGAGTCAGTAAGTTGGTCACAAACTGATGCGGGGAAGTTGATAAATGAAGTTCGTAATTTCTAATGGTGTCACTTGATGGCAGCCACATACAGTTTTGTGACTACTGTAGGTATTAGACGCTAAGTGTCGCATGTACATGCGCAGCTCAAATAGAAAATGGCGTCTTTGCTCACATAGTGTACAATGGACGGGATGTTGTTCGTTGAACAGGCTGTATAGGGAGGGGGCGGAAAGGACCTTTCTAAGAAGAATATTCCCACGGAAATGCCTCTTGTTTATGGTGAGAAGTGTTTGCTCTGTAAAGATGTGCATAATTTTCTCATGGATGCTCAAAAACTGCTGATGAAGGCAGACCTGGTCGTCCTCTTCAGATTGCAACAGAAGCATCCATGCGGTGGTTGGAGATAATTGGAGCTAAGAGGCGAGTAATGATAGACCGTGTAGCAACTAAGGTGCTCGCATGGTAAAGCGTACATCATAATTTTGGATCCCACTGTGGTGGGAGACTTTATACTTCTTCTTCTTCTTCGTACGCTGTCAGACGTCAACTTGAATTTGTTCGAAGAAAGCAGCTGTCATCCTGAGGCTGTCGACACTGCCATAGAGCTTGTCTAGTGTTGCCACTGGTGATGGCCACTCTGGTCCTCGTATGTCGGGCAGTTTTGCAGCAGATGTTCAGCGGTCATTTTCCCTGTGCCACACGAGCATTCGTCAGTACCACCTATCTTCAATTTATTGAATAGATGGTACCTCAGTCTGTTGTGGCCTGTGCGGAGTCTGAAGACCACGACCTGCGGAGACTTTAAACGAATGACGAACAAGTTAAACGTGACGTGCAAGTGTGGCTGAGACAGTAGACGAGAAACGTCAATGCTGTTTTGGTGCACCGATAAAACGATGATATGGTCGATGAGTGTATCGATGTTGGTGGGAATTGTGTTGAGACATGAGGGACAAATTAAGTGCAATAATAAATGGGCTTCAAGACCTTATTCAGTTCCCTACCAAAAATATACATTTGTGATCAATTTACTGACTTGTCCTGGTACGAGGAGTGTTCAAATGAAAACTTACCAAACCGCAACAAGTGAACATACGTACGATGCGCACGAGGACGTCACTTCTGGTGTAATCAACACATACCAGCCGTAAGGTTTGCAAACTTTCATTATCCTCAAACTCAGTTTCCTCACCAGACCGTTGAAAACATGACGGGTGTGATAATCCGTCCAGAGTTGATCAGGGAGCGGTGGTTCGGTTTCTAACAGCTGACGGATGTCGACCAGTTGACATTCATCGAAAAATGCAGGTAGAATATGGTGACAAAAGTGTATCGAAGAAAACAGCGAGGAACTGGACAACGATATTAAACAAATCATGCGAGTTAACGAAAGAACTTCCGAGACCAGGTCAGGCGCAAATTGATGCGTTAACTCACGTCCTTCTTTAAACATCGTTGTCCAGCTCTTCACTGTTGTCTTCAAGAAACTTTTGTCACCATACACTGCATGCATTCTGCGACGAATGTCAACTGATCGACATCCTTCAGCTGTTAGAAACCGAACCACCGCTTGCTGATCAACTCTGGACCGATTTCGTATCACACCCGGGATGTTTTCAACGGTCTGCTAAGGAAACTATGAGTCGGAGGATAATGACATTTTGTAAACTTCACGGTTGGTATGTGATGTTTACACCAAAAGAGACGTCATCATGCGCATCGCACGTATGTTCATTTGTTACAGTTTGGTCCGGTTTCATTTAAACACGTCTCGTATATAATTATGTCTTGTAACAATATCAGTTCCATAAAACAGTTTCAGTTTCAGTCGTGGTTTTCAGGGGACCTAACCACGACAATACTGGGTGAGGGTTGTCCTCTGCTGAATGTTGAAATCAATCGTGGGTCGAACAGGGAGGGGCATTTGAGAGGAAGTAGCAAAGTTTTCGTATACCCAACGGGCTACTGGAACCATTAGTAATCAAACTGTATTTACTGATTGAGCGCCTCTTCGTCCATGATTCGATTCTTGACAGAAGAAAACGTTTCCATTAATTGATCTAGCATCTTTGTCATTGGTGTGCATGCATTACTTGTCTTCTTTATCTCTTTGATTGAATAATTCAACTTACTATTCTATCTTGAGAGCGCTTTCTGAACCGTTATACCTCCTCGGCTTTTAGACAGTTTCTCTTTAAGATATTGCCACTAAAATGTTGTGTATCGATTCAAAGTTCAATTCAGACTAAGCGCTGTAATCTGAACACAAGACAAATGTCAGACACAAGAACAGAGTAGAAGAGACTGACGCATCGACATTTAAGCAAGTTGTCCCTTGGCTTAAAACACTGGGAAACGGTTGAGACTGAACGCCGAATATTTCGTGTAAAATGCCCTGAAGCAATAACAGTAATATGTATGTGTGATTGAGAAGTTCAGAAGAAACACAGCGAAATTATAGTTTTGTGGAAAGACTGAGAAAAACCGGTCAACAGTGTTTAGATATAAGAATAATTCGTGGTGATTTAATAAAGGTTTATCAGAAAATCAAGGGAAAGATACACTATAACACGTTTTTTTCTTCAAATGACCTAAACAATGGCACAGCTACATATTAATTAAAGATAGGTCCAGATTAGATATTCAGACATATTATTGTAGTCATAGAGTGATAAATGCTTGTAATGCATTGCTACGGGAAATAGTACAGGCAGGGTCAGTTAACGCATTTCTTCTTCTCCTTTGTTCGTTCTCAATTTTCCTCTACCAAACTATGAAAAGTAGCAGGATGTAGTACGGGGAACGAAAAGCGTTGCGTCGTAGTTTACAGCTTGACTGCAATATTTGCACTTATCGGTTCAACACATTCGACTTGATCAGGCATTTTTGAGTTCTGGGTTACCCTTCCCTCTTCGATCCATTCTCCTTAGCCAGTCTGCTCTATTGCAGTCTCTTATCCAGAGTCACCGCGTGGATGTGTAGAAGGGTCTTCAGTTAATGTATTTAACAATAGATTGGATGCACTTATTTATTTTTAGGCCAAGTTGAGTAGAAGAGATAAAGGATCGAAATGTGAGGTGTTGGCCAGAACAGCACAGACAATAGCGGCGCTTGCACGGCTTAACCAAATCTGGCAAGATAAACGGTTAGCACTAAGCACGAAAATCAGACTAATGCGTACATTCCTCTATGCTTGTGAGACATGGACAGTTACTGCTGACCTCCAGACAAGGATACAGGTCTTGGAGACGAGATGTTTCCGTAGACTTGTAAACGTCACGTACAAAGATCAAAGATCGAGTTACAAATGATGAAATACGAGATAGAATTACAACAGCAATAGGGCCTTTTGAAAACCACTTGGCAACTGTCAAAAGAAGGAAACTCGCTTGGTACGGTCACATGTCCAGATCAAATGGTCTTGCTAACACGATCCTGCACGGAAAGGTGCAAGGCAGACGCCATTTTCAGGACACACGAAAGAGTAAACTTACTCATCATGGGCAATCATCAACAACAACAACAACAACAATACCAATTGCTGCGATCTATTTGAAGGATTTTCTTCTTCTCTGGCGTTCGTCCTGACAATGACTTTGTGACTTAGTTTACAGCGAACCTGCGGTATCTGTGCATTTCGACCCTATACATCCGATAAAGTCTCGCCTCTTTGGATAACGTATTTGTCTCCCCATTGCTATCCCGATTCTCTTAGCCAGACTAGACTAGCCCAGCCCGTTTCCAGGACCGCCGCTAAAAGATCTTGACCAGCTCGAATTCCATGTCCCTGATTCTAGCAGCTAGCTCATTCACTATGTTGCATCTGTTCCCCCCGTCTAGAGGATTATACTTGGATCTCGGCATTCAATCAGATAGGTCAGTGCCTGACGCCAGATAGGCACGGGTTTGTGTTCTGAAAATCCATCTGCTCGTCGTTTAGAACAGTGTTTCCCGGTCCCTGGTCCGCGGACCGGTGGCAGGCCGCAGACATTTCCAGTCAGTCCGCGAGAATGTTATCGTGGATTAACCCCTTCATGGAAGACATCAGCTTATTCGCATTTAATCGTCTTGGAGAAGAAAACATGATCGAGTTGTTATCTGATATCATGATGGTGTTCAAACATGAACTGTCATTATTGTAATTATCCAATACATAAATATACACATGGCTTGGCTTTATTAGTAACAGAATGTAGTCCAGAGAACGGAATGCGTTGTGTCGTAGTTTACAGTTTGACTTCGCTATTTGCACCATTCGGTCCGACACATCCGACTTCAGCAGGCATTTTTTGAGTACCTGGTTACCCTTCCCTCTTCGATCCCTTCTCCTCAGCCAGTCTACTCTGTTTGCAGCCTGTTATCCAGGATCACCACGTGGAGGTGTAGACGGGATTTAGTAGCTCTGGATCACTTAACCTGATGCTAACAGTCAGATATGCGCTGCGTAGCGTCTTAATGCAATATATATATATATATATATATATATATATATATATATATATATAGAGAGAGAGAGAGCTATAGTTGTTAGTTGTATTTTCGACTACCTGTTTGTGTGAAAAGACTTTTTTCAATCTGTCAATGATGAGAATCGATTCCAAACCAGTTCCTCGCCTCACAGAAACAACATTATAGCCACGGCTATCAACTATTCCAATGAAATAAGTTGCAAGAGATTTCGCACAAGCTGTAATTCAATGAAATTTTGTTTTCTCTGGACGTCATATTATTAGCATTTGTATTAACTGCTCGCTTTCTGGTTATTTTAAAGAGTAAGAAAAAAATGTGAAAAATACAATAGGTACGATCAGAGACGAAAATACAAACCAAATCTATGTTGCAACCAATAAGCTGATCATGGACAACGTACAACAAAAGGTCTATTTTAAACAGCTATAGAAGTTTCATTTGATAATATTACATTAAAAACTTATACACAAAACGCTATAGAAATACTGGTTTTTTGTTCCTATTTTTACATGCCCACAAAGTGGACGGCGTGGCCTAGTGGTTAAGTGGCACGGCTCACAACCAGAAGGTGCTGGGTTCGATCCCCATCACAGCAC
This sequence comes from Ariolimax columbianus, assembly GCA_036924085.1. Taxonomy (NCBI): domain Eukaryota; kingdom Metazoa; phylum Mollusca; class Gastropoda; order Stylommatophora; family Arionidae; genus Ariolimax; species Ariolimax columbianus. The sequence goes on along the minus strand of JAVGWX010000015.1, from coordinate 9,582,124 downwards.
CGGCCGTTACCCCGAGGAAGCAAACCCTTAGAAAATGCAGGAGGAAGCAGACCCTTACATAAAAATGCATGCTGAAGTCGGATGCACTGGGCCGACAGGCGCAAAATAAAAACCACAGTGTAACGCACACACGCCTTGGGGAATAGATAAATAAGGCGAACGCAAAAAAAAACCACAAAAACAAAACAAAACATGCCCACAAAATTTCTTTCCTATTTTCACTGGTCTACGACATTTCTTGTCTATTTTCACTGGTCCACGAAATTGCTTGTCTATTTTCACTGGTCCTCGAAATTGCTTATCTATTTTCACTGTTCCACGAAATTGATTTTCTATTTTCACTAGTCCACGAAATTGCTTGTCTATTTTCACTGGTCCTCGAAATTGCTTATCTATTTTCACTGTTCCACGAAATTGATTTTCTATTTTCACTAGTCCACGAAATTGCTTTTCTATTTTCACTGGTCCACGAAATTGCTTTTCTATTTTCATTGGTCCACGAAATTTCTTTCACATTTTGACCGGTAGCAGGTGTAGAAAGGTTGGGAAACTACTTTAGAAGGTGCCATCACTTACCTTCTCTGGTTTTCATTTCGAACTTTCATGGGGTTATTAGTAGTAAGGTTATGGGTGGTTTCCTTCTAGTGGCTTTCTAGACCTGGCCATGGTGCATATCTAGGGTGTTCGGCCTCCACACTTTTCCCTGTTGACATTTAGCCAACCCAGAAGTCAAAAGAAGGAAACTCACTTGGTATGGTCACATATCGAGATCAAATGGTCTTGCAAACACAATCCTCCACGGAAAGGTGCATGGCAGACGACGAAGAGTCCGGCCCAAAAAGAGATGGGAGGACAACATAAAAGAATGGACCAGTCTCCGACCAGAAGAGTCACAGTCAGCGGCATCTGACAGAGAGGGATGTCGTGGAGTTGTGAGGATGTCTTCATGTGTGCCCCAACGACCTCACCGGTTACGGGATGACCTGACCTGAGAAGTAATAGGGCCTGATCTCTGCCTTTGCCGATACTGGTAACTGTTGCGCTCTATCGTGTGTGGTCTGGCTGCGGGTCGTTTACCACAACCACCTCTAGGAGGTTAGGAGGTACGTCGATGGAAAAATAAAGGTCTCTTTCCCTTGCTGTCGCGGCACGCTGTACATATTTGTTATTCTGTTAAACTTCTTAGAATACTTGAATTCAGGCAAGTTAGTCTCTTACCAGGTAGCCGAAGGCTTCGGCTATATGTAGTAGGTATTTTACAACTTTCTGCGGCTTACTTTGTCTGGGGGAAGATACACATAATTTTTGGTAGATTTTTAACTAGTATTTTTGTCCGGGCAGTGGCCGTTAAGCCTACTCTTTTTGATTGTTAACTGCCATGGTATTTTTATCGATCTCGACACTGGACACGGGAGTCCGATCTCACTATTCAGAGATCAGGCCAGAAAATCCACGTAAAAAAAAATCACGGTTTGCACCGTGATTCGAACCCGCGACCTACCCCACCCGAGGCGGGCCTGGAGACCACTGAGTCCCCATTTAAACCTCTAATAAAACAAAACTAAAGAACCCCAAAACTGATGCTGAACCCAAGTTTTGAACTAAAAATAAGACTCGACTGCAGTGGTACTAAGAACATGCATTTTTCCTGTGGTAACCTATGGATGTGAAACATGGACAATTACAAAAACACAAGGAGCGACGATCTGTGCTTTTCAAACACAGTGCTACAGAAGAGTCCAGAAAATCATGTGGACAAAGAAAGAAAGAAAGAAATCCATCCGACAAGATCTGAAAGTAGAGGAGAATTGACTAATAAATGATGTAATGACCTGAAAACTGAGGTTATTTGGATACGTCAAACGACACAACGGACTGGAGGGCGTGGTCACTGGGAAGAGAGTCAGGGGCCGACCGAGAGGACGATGGACTCAGGACATCAAGGACACACTGGATTTGATCTTGGAGCAGGCTGGAAGACTGGGGAAAGATAGAGTTTCCGACAGACAGGCTGTCATGAGAGCGACATTCTGCAAAGGACATGCTACATGATGATGACAATGATGATGCAGTGGTACTCCAGGTTTTGAACGCGGATCGTCGCGGTCAAATACCAACACTCAAGCCGCACCTCCCATATCATATGAGACTTCTATGTAATCAATACTCCAGCAGTCGCCTGATTACTGATTCATCGATTACATTATCATTATTGAACAGACAGCCATCGGGAACTTGTATTGTGTGTCGATTATACCCAGATAATGTACGCCATTACACATGCTACTTGCTAGGTTCATGTATGCGTTCTTTCATTCTAGTGAATCCTAGCGTGACCAGGGTAGTAAAGCCACTCATGTCCCTCGAGGTTTGAGTCCTCTTTGTATGCTATCCACTTTGGTTGCAGCCATCCGTCCTGGACGTTTCGAAATGTGATCTGCAGTGCTGACACGTTGAGTGTTGAATGTGGTCTCAGATGGCCCAGCATCGATGATGGTGATTCACCATTTCTCTTCAAGTGAAGCGTAGTGCCACCAATATATCTGGCTCCCTTACAGGAAGCCTGTATCCAGCTGTATTCAGTCTCATGTTGTTGTTCAGAGATGCTTGTGCTGAGTTAACTCTTGATCACACTTCTTTATTAGCTGATTACAGTGACCCCTCTTCTTCTTCTTCTTCTTCTTCTTCTTCTTCTTCTTCTCCCTCCTCTTTCTTCTTCTCCTCCTCCTTCTCTTTTTTCTTCTTCTTCTCCATCTTCTCCTCCTCTCTCCTTCTTCTTCTCCTCCTCCTACTCCTTCTTCCTCTCCTCCTCCTCCTTCTCCTCCTCCTATTCCTCATCCTCCTCCTCCTACTTCTCCTCCTCCTACTTATTCTCCTCCTCCTACTCATTCTTCCTCTCCTCCTCCTTCTTCTCCTCCTCCTATTCCTCATCCTCCTCCTCCTACTTCTCCTCCTCCTCCTACTTCTTCTCATTATCCTCCTACTTCTTCTCCTCCTTTTTCTCCATCTCCTTCTTCTTCTCCTCCTTCTTCTCCTCCACATTTTCTTCTCCTCATTCTTTCGCCTCCTCCTCCTCTTTCTCTTCTTCTTCTACCCTCTCCTCGTCAACCTCTAACTCCTCCTCTTCGTCTTATTCATCTGCTATCGATCTCCTCTAGGACTACGTATTCTTCAGTACATTGTGAGATCTTCTATTTTTGTTACAATACCGCCCAATCGGTTCTTCTAGAGGGGCAAGCACGTTGACCTCAGTATTCACTCCTCAGATCTGGGGACAGTCCTGACGTACATATGCTGTCATTTTTGCCAGACCGCAGTTTTTTATGCGTTCGCCCTTCTCTATTCCCCAAGGCGGTGTGTGTTGCACTGTTTTAATTTTGCGCCTGTCGGTCCAGTGCATCTGACATCGGCATGCATTTTTATGTAAAGGTCTGCTTCCTCTTGCAGTGTCTACGGGTTTGTTTCACCGGGGTAACGGCCGGTGCTGGGATTGGGAAACGAACCCAGCACATTTGAGTTGTGTGCCGTGTCAGTTAGCCCCTACCCCACGCCGTCCTCTTCCAGGTCAAGGTAACATTGACTGGTGGTACCTATCCTAAATCTGGTGTGCATACGGTGTCTCGTTCTGTTATGGCCAGTTCAGAGACATGATAACTTGTTCTGTTATGGCCAGTTCAGAGACATGATAACTTGTTCTGTTTTGGACAGTTCAGAGACACGATAACTTGTTCTGTTTTGGACAGTTCAGAGACACGATAACTTGTTCTGTTATGGCCAGTTGGTAGTGTCCACCATCTACAGGGTGTTTGGTGTTGTTGTTGCTTAGATGTTTGCCTCACTAGTTTCTACTGGTGGAAGCGTGCACATTCCACCCCAGACCGTAATCCATTGGGCGATATCAGGACACATAAACCAGTGCTTGGATGCATGTGTGCGTCTGTATGTACCTATGCTAGGCTTGTACGCCCTCAGAAGCTAGCCCAACCAAAGTGCAATGGAATGGCCTCACCATGAGGGCGCGTGTGAAGGTTGTGCAAGAGTGGTGACTTAATACAGGTTTATAAGATGATCAGAGAAATCGATAAATTAGACTATAACAAGTTTTTTAAAATACAGCCACCTACAATAACACGAGGGCATAGCTACAAGCTGATTAAAGAGAGGTCCAGGTTAGATATTAGGAAATATTTTTTTATTCAGAGAGTGGTGTCTGCTTGGAATGCATTGCCAGGGGAGGTAGTGGAGGCAGGGACAGTTAATGCATTTAAGAATAAACTGGATGCGCATAGCTTTTAGAGCAAGGTGATGTAAGTGTGACTGGTTGTATACAGACTCTGCAGGGTCTTCTAAACCAGTATAAAGACGTTAAGTTAAGTTAAGTTAAGTGTGACTAGGGCAGAGTCAAATGAAACAGAGTGAGGCGAGAGGGGGAAAAGTTGCCCCCACGGTGAGTCCGTGTTTGGTGTGTCCTTCCTCCCACTTTATATCGTATTATCAGGTAGCCTGCGTCTTCTGTTTATCCACAGTCCCATGTCTCATTCCCTCCCGTGTCCCCATCTCTTTAGGTGCTTCCTGAATCGTGGCACATCAGTTCGTAGTATATTTAGTTACTCCCATGCTGTATAAGGCAGGTGGGTGTCCAGATCCCAGTTCGATTCATGAGATTTGCGTCAACTCATTCCATTTTCCGTCTCGCCGTTCTCAGGGACTAGTCAGTAGGGACTGTGCTGACTGTCAGAAATCTCGTATATATTTCAGTCTTGTTTATTGCACTCGGTGTCCAAACATATGTCTTGGGTCCTTTACCTGTTTCTGTCTTTTCGGATGCGGCACCTCTTCATGTCTCAGGTGGTGCTACCAGGTCGTAAGAGATGGCTAGGAGTGCACTCTAATTGCCTCTGGGCTTGAAGACTGTCAAAGACAACAATAGGACCCCTCCCACACTGAGATCGCGTGGTACGAACACAGCAGCACAACGCGAGTGCTGATGTTCTGAGGACATCTGGCTTTTCTCTCCATGTTGTGCTAGTCAGTTTTGGTATGATACTATTTCTCGAATATATTTTCTGTTTTGTCTCCTGGCAATGTGCGGCATATGACAGCGTGCGGTCCAAATTTACTCCCAAGTATTTGAGGGGTCGTGTTTCGTTGAAGATCCCGTCCTTGCCATTTGATCTGTAACTTTCTGTTCGCCTCTCTGTTTCTGAGGTGGTAGGCACATACTTGAGTTTTGCTCGGGTTATGTTTGACGTGATTTTTATGGTAATATAGAGCAAGAACAAAAATGGCGACTGCTCGAAAGAAATCAGAAGACTAGCTATGGCAATGCAGAGACTGAACAGCCTGAAGAAATTATGGCAGAGCACAAACAAAATGATAAAAGTTAAAGTCTTGAGAGCCTGTGTTTTTCCTGTGGCAGCTTATGGCTGTGAATCATGGATAATTACCAAAACTTCCAGAGAAAGAATCGAATCCTTCGAGTCAAAATGTTACAGAAAGATCCTCAAAATACCCTGGACAGAGAAAAAAACAAACGTAGACATTCGGCAAGAGTTGAGCATAGAGGAGAACTGGTTTATCAATTCCATTTTGGCTAGAAAATGCAAATACTTTCGCCACATCAAGAGACACAACGGTCTCGAGAGAACAGTGATGGAAGGTGTGGTGCCAGGTAAAGAGGAAGGGGTAGACCAAGAAGACGATGGCACCAAGATATCCAGGAATGCCTGAGTATGACAGCGGTGGAGGCTGGAGTTTTGATAAGAGAATGAATTTCTTTCAGACAGACTGTGATGGGAGCGACGTTCTACAAAGGACATGCTACATGATGATGATGATAGAGCAAGGGCGTTTGTCAGTTTCTGTTCGACTTCTTCGTAGCCCTTTCCCTGGGCATCTACCGCTGTATCATTGGCATATATGTATTTTATCACCTCTGTATATATATTTTATCACCTGGGTATCTATATTTTATCACCTCTGTATCTATAGATTGTTCGTTGGTGTATATATTATATAGCATAGGGGCCAGAATACTTCCTTGCGCCAGTCCATATTTTGGTGGGCGCCCCCCCCCACCCCCCCCCCCCCCCTCATCCCAGGCACTGTGAAGGCATGCATCAGTCCATAGAACCGTGATAGCTATTTAGTAAACACAACATCTTCCCAGTAGCTGTTTCCATTTTGTTGTTGATCAAACTGAATAAACTGCATTCATAGAATGCCATCGCTCAGCACGTTTTAATTAATCCGCTTAGTATACAGCTGAAGATGTGAAGATGGAAGAGATTTCAGATAAAACAAAATACTGGAATTCAAAACAAATCACTCCCTCACGTCTGGTTCTGTGCGCTTATTTCGTTGTTCCGGCAATATGTGACTCCAGCACTTCTGACTCCAGTACTATTTGACTCCAGCACTTCTGACTCCAGCAATATTTGACTACAGTACTTCTGACTCCAGTACTATTTGACTCCAGCACTTCTGACTCCAGTACTATTTGACTCCAGCACTTCTGACTCCAGCAATATTTGACTCCAGCACTTCTGACTCCAGTACTATTTGACTCTAGCACTTCTGACTCCAGCTCTATTTGACTCCAGCACTTCTGACTCCAGCAGTGCGTTGCTAAAGCACTATTTGACGCCAGCTCTAATGGCTACGTCACTTAGGACTCCATATGTTCGTTGCTCTAACACCGTAGCTCCAGCGCCTTTTGGCTACATCATTCTGAATCCATTACTTCAGAATCCAGCAACACGTTGCTCCATCACTATTTGAATCCATTACTTCAGAATCCAGCAACACGTTGCTCCATCATTATTTGAATCCATTACTTCAGAATCCAGCAACACGTTGCTCCATCACTATTTGAATCCATTACTTCAGAATCCAGCAACACGTTGCTCCATCACTATTTGAATCCATTACTTCAGAATCCAGCAACACGTTGCTCCATCACTATTTGAATCCAGCACTACTGACTCCAGCAATGCGTTGCTCCATCACTATTTGACTCCAGCACTACTGACTCCGTCACTTCTGACTCTAGCACTTTTGACTCCAGCACTTCCGACTCCAGCACTTCCAACTCCGTCACTTCCGACTCCAGCACTTCTGACTCCAGCATTTCCCACTCCATCACTTCTGACTCCGTCACTTCTGACTCTATCACTTCTGACTCGAGCACTTCTGACGCCAGCATTTCCTACTCCATCACTTCTGACTCCATCACTTCTGACTCCATCATTCTGACTCCATCACTTCTGACTCTAGCACTTCTGACTCCAGATCTGCCGACTCTAGCACTTTTGACTCCAACAATGCCTTGCTCCGGCACTACTGCGCATCTGTAGTTGTAGTCTACGCTTGTGATTGTCGACAGAAGTAGGACAATGTGGATTTTCTGGCCATACCTTATCCTGGTTGACATGGATAGGCGATGGATATAAAATATATTAGGGGTGGGAGGGAGAGAGTGTGACGGAGAGAGTAGCGAGTGGAGAGCATTGGAGTAAGGCAGGGTGAGAAAAGGAATGATATTAACATAAATAGAGAGTGCCGGAGGACGGGATAGTGACGGATGGAGGGTCTTTGAGGGAGAGAGTGTGATGGGGGGATGAGAAGGGTTGGAGATTGTGAGGATGGGAGAGCAAAGGAGGGAGAAAGTGTGATGGAGGAATGAGAAGGGTTGGAGATTGTGAGGATGGGAGAGCAAAGAAGGGAGGACAGGAAGAAAGTGGGATGGAGGTATGAGAAGGGTTGGAGGTTGTGAGGATGGGAGAGCAATGGAGGGAGGACAGGGAGAAAGTGTGATGGAGGTATGAGAAGGGTTGGAGGTTGTGAGGATGGGAGAGCAAAGAAGGGAGGACAGGGAGAAAGTGTGATGGAGGTATGAGAAGGGTTGGAGGTTGTGAGGATGGGAGAGCAATGGAGGGAGGACAGGAAGAAAGTGGGATGGAGGTATGAGAAGGGTTGGAGGTTGTGAGGATGGGAGAGCAATGGAGGGAGGACAGGAAGAAAGTGGGATGGAGGTATGAGAAGGGTTGGAGGTTGTGAGGATGGGAGAGCAATGGAGGGAGGACAGGAAGAAAGTGGGATGGAGGTATGAGAAGGGTTGGAGGTTGTGAGGATGGGAGAGCAATGGAGGGAGGACAGGGAGAAAGTGGGATGGAGGTATGAGAAGGGTTGGAGGTTGTGAGGATGGGAGAGCAATGGAGGGAGGACAGGAAGAAAGTGGGATGGAGGTATGAGAAGGGTTGGAGGTTGTGAGGATGGGAGAGCAATGGAGGGAGGACAGGGAGAAAGTGGGATGGAGGTATGAGAAGGGTTGGAGGTTGTGAGGATGGGAGAGCAGAGGAGGGAGGACAGGGAGAAAGGGTGATGGATGAGAAGGGTTGGAGATTGTGAGGATGGGAGAGCAGAGGAGGGAGAAAGTGTGATGGAGGAATGAGAAGGGTTGGAGATTGTGAGGATGGGAGTAAAGGATGGAGGACAGGGAGAAAGTGTGATGGAGGTATGAGAAGGGTTGGAGATTGTGAGGACGGGAGAGCAATGGACGAATTACAGGGAGAAAGTGTTAAGGATGAAGACGAAATGAGAGAGAGAGAGAGTGTATGAGGGCAGAAGTGTGTTTGTGTGAAGGAAGAAGCCAGTGTGTTCGATTACCGGAAGGGCGAGAGAGTCAGATAGGGATAGAGTATGAGGTATGGAGAGAGTTGGCAGAAAAAGAGGGATACAGAGGGAGGGACGAAGAAAGAGAAAGTGTGAAGGAGGGATGAACAGAAGGGAGGGTGCAGAGAGAGTGTGACGGAGGTAGAGAGACGGGTGCACAAAAAAGTATCCACGTTGAGTCACGCCTGCAAGAAAGATTAAAAAAATCTGTGCGGCGCGCACGCACAGATAACTAAGCTAATTATGCACAGCTTTTGAGCTAATGTCAGCGTCTGTGCTCATAGGCCATGTTCATATAGGTATTGCGAACCAAATTATAGCTCACAAATATTTAATCATTTCCAGCGCCATCAAAAATGCCTAGGAATAGTAACGCCTCTGACAAATCAAGACTGGAACACAAAAAGTTCCACTTTTTCTGCTGTTTACTGTACGCTTGCTGCTATACGTCCACTGTAAAATGAAAAGATGTTATATGTTATTGGTGATTAGCTGGTATATGTTTTTCTTGAATAGATTGTATATGTCTTTTTTGAATCGCTGGTATATGTTTTTGTTGAATAGCTGGTATATGTTTTTGTTGAATGGATGGTAAATACGTTTGTTGAATAGATGTTATATACGTTTGTTTTATAGATGGTATACGTTTGTTGAATAGATGTTATATACGTTTGTTGAATAGATGTTTTATACGTTTGTTGAATATATGTTAAATACGTTTGTTGAATAGATGTTAAATACGTTTGTTGAATAGATGGTAAATACGTTTGTTGAATAGATGTTATATACGTTTGTTGAATATATGTTAAATTCGTTTGTTGAATAGATGTTAAATACGTTTGTTGAATAGATGGCATATAGGTTTGATGAATAGATGTTATATAAGTTTGATGAATAGATGTTATATGTTTGATGAATAGATGTTATATAAGTTTGATGAATAGATGTTATATAAGTTTGATGAATAGATGTTATATAAGTTTGATGAATAGATGTTATATAAGTTTGATGAACAGATGTTATGTAAGTTTGATGAACAGATGTTATGTAAGTTTGATGAACAGATGTTATGTAAGTTTGATGAACAGATGTTATGTAAGTTTGATGAACAGATGTTATATAAGTTTGATGAACAGATGTTATATAAGTTTGATGAACAGATGTTATGTAAGTTTGATGAACAGATGTTATATAAGTTTGATGAACAGATGTTATGTAAGTTTGATGAACAGATGTTATGTAAGTTTGATGAACAGATGTTATATAAGTTTGATGAATAGATGTTATATGTTTGATGAATAGATGTTATATAAGTTTGATGAATAGATGTTATATAAGTTTGATGAACAGATGTTATGTAAGTTTGATGAACAGATGTTATATAAGTTTGATGAACAGATGTTATGTAAGTTTGATGAACAGATGTTATATACATATGTTTTACATATAGTATACACACCTGCCATTGCCTGTGCAACGCCTCAGGCTTACTACCTTTCGTCTGCTTATCGTATAACCACAACAAAATCCATCTCCTTTCCTAACCTAGAATAGGTGAACTGGTACAGTCTCCTCTTTACTCCGGTACATTTTTCTACCTGTTTATAGTAGGACGCCTAAGAGATGTCAAACTGTCGGAATTAGGATAAAAACGGCTAGTTTGAGTCTGGATCTATGCTGACAAAAATAATTAGAGGGGCAATACCCGAAGTAGCATGTGTGATGGTCTGGATAAAAGCCGGCGTGTGTTCTGTTTGATAAGCGCGTGTGATGTATTCATTATACCTGGATTGGGTTGTTATTTCGTTTACTTCTGTGTTTTTTGTTATGTTCGTGGTCTCTTTCAGCACTGCGAAAGTTGAAATTTCCTCCCTTGGGTCAGGTGTGTTGTAACAGTTGAGGTTTCCTCCCTTGGGTCATGTGTGTTGTAACAGTTGAGGTTTCCTCCCTTGGGTCAGGTGTGTTGTAACAGTTGAGGTTTCCTCCCTTGGGTCAGGTGTGTTGTAACAGTTGAAATTTCATCCCTTGGGTCAGGTGTGTTGTAACAGTTAAGGTTTCCTCCCTTGGGTCAGGTGTGTTGTAACAGTTGAAATTTCCTCCCTTGGGTCAGGTGTGTTGTAACAGTTGAGGTTTCCTCCCTTGGGTCAGGCGTGTTGTAACAGTTGAGGTTTCTTCCCTTGGGTCAGATCTGTTGTAGCAGTTGAGGTTTCCTCCCTTGGGTCAGGTGTTATAAGAGTTGAAGTTTCCTCCCTAGGGTTAGATCTGTTGTAGCAGTTGAGGTTTCCTCCCTTGGGTCAGGCGTGTTGTAACAGTTGAGGTTTCCTCCCTTGGGTTAGGTGTGTTGTAACAGTTGAGGTTTCCTCCCTTGGGTCAGATGTGTTGTAACAGTTGAGGTTTCCTCCCTTGGGTCAGGTGTGTTGTATCAGTTGAGGTTTCCTCCCTTGGGTCAGGTGTGTTGTAACAGTTGAGGTTTCTTCCCTTGGGTCATGTGTGTTGTAACACTTGAGGTTTCCTCCCTTGGGTCAGGTCTGTTGTAACAGTTGAGGTTTCCTCCCTTGGGTCAGGTCTGTTGTAGCAGTTGAGGTTTCCTCCCTTGGGTCAGGTGTGTTGTAACAGTTGATGTTTCCTCCCTTGGGTCAGGTGTGTTGTAACAGTTGAGGTTTCTTCCCTTGGGTCAGGTGTGTTGTAACAGTTGAGGTTTCTTTCCTTGGGTCAGGTGTGTTGTAGCAGTTGAGGTTTCCTCCCTTGGGTCAGGTGTTATAAGAGTTGAAGTTTCCTCCCTAGGGTTAGATCTGTTGTAGCAGTTGAGGTTTCCTCCCTTGGGTCAGGTGTTATAAGAGTTGAAGTTTCCTCCCTAGGGTTAGATCTGTTGTAGCAGTTGAGGTTTCCTCCCTTGGGTCAGGTGTGTTGTAACAGTTGAGGTTTCCTCCCTTGGGTCAGGTGTGTTGTATCAGTTGAGGTTTCCTCCCTTGGGTCAGGTGTGTTGTAACAGTTGAGGTTTCCTCCCTTGGGTCAGGTGTGTTGTAACAGTTGAGGTTTCTTCCCTTGGGTCATGTGTGTTGTAACACTTGAGGTTTCCTCCCTTGGGTCAGGTCTGTTGTAACAGTTGAGGTTTCCTCCCTTGGGTCAGGTCTGTTGTAGCAGTTGAGGTTTCCTCCCTTGGGTCAGGTGTGTTGTAACAGTTGATGTTTCCTCCCTTGGGTCAGGTGTGTTGTAACAGTTGAGGTTTCTTCCCTTGGGTCAGGTGTGTTGTAACAGTTGAGGTTTCTTTCCTTGGGTCAGGTGTGTTGTAGCAGTTGAGGTTTCCTCCCTTGGGTCAGGTGTTATAAGAGTTGAAGTTTCCTCCCTAGGGTTAGATCTGTTGTAGCAGTTGAGGTTTCCTCCCTTGGGTCAGGTGTTATAACAGTTGAAGTTTCCTCCCTAGGGTTAGATCTGTTGTAGCAGTTGAGGTTTCCTCCCTTGGGTCAGGTGTGTTGTAACAGTTGAGGTTTCCTCCCTTGGGTCAGGTGTTATAACAGTTGAAGTTTCCTCCCTAGGGTTAGATCTGTTGTAGCAGTTGAGGTTTCCTCCCTTGGGTCAGGTGTTATAAGAGTTGAAGTTTCCTCCCTAGGGTTAGATCTGTTGTAGCAGTTGAGGTTTCCTCCCTTGGGTCAGGTGTGTTGCAACAGTTGAGGTTTCCTCCCTTGGGTCAGGTGTTGTACCAGTTGAAGTTTCCTCCCTTCAGTCAGATGTGTTGTATGAGTTGAAGTTTCCTCCCTTCAGTCAGATGTGTTGTAGCACTCGTTGTAGAACCGTGTTGTTGTAGGGTTTATGTTATCTATCCATGTGACACACAGACATCCTCGTGCTTACAACCATATAACTAAAACAAAACTGCCAGAAAAAAAGACCAGTCTAACAGATTCCACGAGCGTACTCCAAGTTTCCTCAACCCCCAATTGATAGACTCTCACATGAAATACAATGTAACATTGAGTTGCTGGCGTGATAACTTTCCAGTACCGTGTTAATAGATGACAAGGCTGCCCAACCCGCGCAGCGACGTCTTGTCAGTTCAGTTTCCATGTTATTCTCCATATTGAGAAGACAAGACAAATATACCAGTTGACATCCTCTAATCGTACATCGCCAAGGAAGACTGGATCACAAGTGGCGAAACGATTGCGCAACACCTTGATCTTCGAGACATTCATCTTCAGACCCGCTTTCTTGCCCTTTCCATCGAGTAGCTGCATCATTTGGTTGACTTCTGATGCGGACTCTGTGATGAGCACTACCTGATTGGTAAATCGAAGATGATTAAGACATCTGCCGTCAATAAGGATACCAAAGGTGTTCCAGTTGCATCGGCTAATAACTGATTCCAAACATGCATAGAAAAGGTTAGGTGAGAAAGGATCGCCCCGATGAACCCCGTTTTGAATTGGTACCACAATTGGACGTTGGGAGGGACGAAATGTGATAGTGCAGTTGGTATAACTGTTGGTAAGAACTCTGATGTAACCAGGATCAACACCGTGTTCCAACAGTGAATGCCAGACAAAACGCCAAAACCTCCAAGAAGATTAAAAAAACTTTGCTTCTCTAAACGTCTCATGAATGCTGCTGAATATCGGCACAGCATCAAATTAGCTACTCGTAGACTTTCTGAACTCCGCCAAATCATTCATTGTCTGATAGCTGCTGAATATCGGTGCAGCATCAAATTAGCTACTCGTAGACTTTTTGAACACCACCAAATCATTCCGAGTCTGAAAGCTTCCGATGGGTCTCGCAGAACATCAAAGCTGGGCATGGAGTCAATAATGAAGGCATACTATACCAACATGTTCAGATCATCAGAACTACCTCCAATTGTCCTCCTATTCATGTTAGCCTCTCTTCCAGATTTCCTGCCTTTAGATATTCGCCATGCTGTCGAGTCAACGCCATCTGGAAAAATCACCAGGTGAAGGTGGTATAACTGCGGAAGTCATCCGGGCTTGTGGTCTACCACTTCACCAAGCCCTAGCGCACTATTTTACACGCTATCTTCATTCGGGAGAAACACCTGCCGCCTGGCACAAATCGAGGACAACACTCTTGCACAAGAAGGGAGGCAAAGAGGATCTAGGAAACTGTCGTCCAATTACTCTCTTTTCGGTCACTTACAAGGTATTTACAAGATGCATCATTGCCAGAGTCGGCACCACTCTAGCATCCTTGCCAGAGTCGGCACCAGTCTCGCATCCTTGCCAGAGTCGGCACCACTCTCGCATCCTTGCCAGAGTCGTCACCACTCTCGCATCCTTGCCAGAGTCGGCACCACTCTCGCATCCTTGCCAGAGTCGGCACCACTCTCGAAGAATCGCAACCAGTAGAACAGGCAGGCCTTCGGAGTTCGTACAGCACAATTATCCATATTTAAACCAGTTGCCACCTAATTGAGGCAGCCCAAGAGTTCCAGATGCTCTTGATATTCACCTTCATCGACTATAGAAAGGTTTTTGATTCATTAGAACCACGTTTGACTATGGCTGTTACACAGGTATCCGATCATCTGCGTAATGCAGGTACTCGAGATGTGATCGTAGTTTCCACTGAATACCAGTCCGCTTTCAATTGGTTGACGTCTTTATTATCCAATCTATAAGGAACAAGAACAGAAAGGGCAAGAGATGGCATCCGTGCATACACCCCGAACGTTTCAGTCGGTGCTCCTTCGAGTACTACTTTACTAACTGTGTATTCGTATATACTCTGTATTTGTTTTGTCTACTTCTATGTATTCCATATTGTCTGAACAGTAGATCATCTACTCTGTATTTGTGTTGCCTACTTCTATGTATTCCATATTGTCTCAACATCAGTTCATCTACTCTGTATTTGTGTTGTCTACTTCTATGTATTCCATATTGTCTAAACAGTAGTTCATCTACTCTGTATTTGTGTTGCCTACTTCTATGTAGTCCATATTGTTTCAACAGCAGTTCATCTACTCTGTATTTGTGTTGCCTACTTCTATGTAGTCCATATTGTTTCAACAGTAGTTCATCTGTTTTCATTTGTCCAATTGTTGTTCTACTTTATTCTGTTTGCCTTCGACAATGATTTTTCTTTCCAGTAGATCTTCCTGCATATTTCTTCTTCGTCATTGTCTTCTTCTTCTTCTTCTTCTTATTCTTCTTCTTCTTCTTCTTTTTCTTTTTCTTCTTCTTCTTCTTCTTCTTCTTCTTCTTCCGTTCTCAATCTCCCGATACCAAGCCATGAAAAGGACTTTGCGAGAAGCATAATGTAGTCCTGAGAACGAAATGCGTTGTGACGTAGTTTACAGTTAACTGCAATATTTGCACCTTTCCGTCCGACAAATCCGACTACAGCATGCACCATTTAGTACCGGGTGAGCCTTCCCTCTTGGATCCCTTCTCCCTAGCCATTCTGCCCTGTTGCAGTCTGTTATCCAGCATCACTGCCTGGAGGTGCTGAAGGTTCTTGGTGGCTCTGGTTCGTTGGCCTTGACGCGTTAGCTGTGGGTCGCTGACCGCTGGAGCTCATGCACTGCTCAGCATCTTGACCCCTATGCATATCTGATGCTTAGTTTTTATTGCAGCGGGAAAAATCGAGATTCATACAAAATATGGAACAAATATGGAATAACTGGATTAGATTGGGAAACAGAGAGCAGATCAAGTGTAGAAACGATCCAAGGACAGTTGTCCGAGGAAAGAATCGATCGTCAGAACTCTCACGACACGACACGACACTTGAATATGATCCAGATTGTCCCGTCAGTTCTTGTTCATCTGAGTGTTGGAAACTTGACCGTTTCATATCGCGTGCGGTTGTCCTATCGATTATGTACATGTCGCTCTTTGTCATCGGGTTATTTGACCCATTCATTATTTCTGCATTCATTATTTCTGTTCGCTGTGTTTTTATGATACTTTGCCGTTGTCATTGTTTGCTCTCTACGTCAGTTCTTGACGGCACTTTGAGCTTGATAACCATGCACGCGATTTTAATGATTCCTATCGATTTTTAGCATTGCTTTAGGTCTTTTGTTGCTATTACTACTATTACTACGTATATATATATATATATATATATATATATATATATATATATATATATATATATATATATTATATATATAAATAATAAATACATCATCATCATGTAGTATGTCTTTTGTAGAATGCCGCTCCCATCACAGTCTGTCTGAAAGAAACTCGTTCTCTTTCCAAAACTCCAGCCTCTGCCACAGTCATATTCAGGCATTCCTGGATATCTTGGTGTCATCGTCTTCTTGATATATCTCGTCCTCATTTGCCTGGCATCATACCTTCTATCACCGTTCTCTTCAGACCGTTGTGTCTCTTGATGTGACCAAAGTATTTGCATTTTCAAGCCAAAATGGAATTACAAAATCTTTTTTTTGCGTTCGTAAATTTTCTGTAATCCCCAAGGCGGCGTGCGTTGCGCTGTGGTTTTTATGTTGCGCCTGCCCAGTGCATCCGACTTCAGCATGCATTTTATGTAAGTGTCTGCTTCCTTCTGCATTTTCTAAGGGTTTGCTTCCCCGGGGATCGAACCCAGCACCTTCGGTTTGTGAGCCAGGCTAGTAAACCACTAGGCCACGCCGTCCCCTCAAAATGGAATTGATAAACCAGTTCTCCTCTATGCTCAACTCTTGCCTAATGTCTATATTTGTCTTTTTCTCTGTCCAGGGTATTCTGAGGATCTTTCTGTAATATTTTGACTCGAAGGGTTCGACTCTTTGTCTGGAAGTTTTAGTAATCGTCCATGATTCATAGCCATAAGCTGCCACAGGAAAAACACAGGCTGTCAAGACTTTTACTTTTATCATTTTGTTAGTGCTCTGCCATAATTTCTTCAGGCTGTTCAGTCTCTGCATTGCCATAGCTAGTCTTCTTCTGATTTCTGATATATATATATATATATATATATATATATATATATATATATATATATATATATATATATATATACACACGCACGCACACACGCACGCACACACGCACGCACGCACACACGCACGCACATAATGGGTAAGAAATAGATGAAGGTCGGTATACGATGTGGATTATAGAAAAAGTGTGGAAGATATATGCCATGTGGGTGGAGGCAGCCCATGGGGGAGATCAGTTTGTTTTACAATGGCAAAACGATGAGGATCCTCAGAGAAGCAAACAACTAAGCCTGTGACACTAACATCTTCTTTGCCTCTGTGCCCAGTACCATTGAAGTGGCTGGCAATAGCGGATCCCATGTGTTTACACAATTCAGTGAGGTGTTGCCGGAAACGCTCACGCAGTTCCAGACCAGTCTCCCCAATGGACGTCAACCACACTGGCAACAGCTGATATAGTAGATGAGGTTTTACTCTAGGCCCGACCAACGTTTCTGATTGGTCAACAGAAACACTTGACAGGAACAGAGCATTCGCTCATCTAGAGGATAAATCACGGTCGTGGCTCTGTTCTGTTCGGCTATGTTCTGTTCCGCTCTGTTGTTGTGTTCGGCTCTGTTTTATTCTGTTCGGCTCTGTTCTGTTCGACTATGTTCTGTTCGGCTCTGTTTTGTTCTGTTAGGCTCTGTTCTGTTCTATTCGGCTCTGTTATGTTCGGTTCTGTTCTATCCTGTTGGGCTCTGTTCTGTCCTGTTGGGCTGTGTTCTGTTGGGCTCTGTTCTGTTCTGTTGCGCTCTGTTCTGTTCTGTTGCGCTCTGTTCTTTTCTGTTCATTTCGGCTCTGTTCTGTTTGGTTATATTATGTTCTGTTCAGCACTGTTCTGTTATGTTCGGCTCTGATCTGTTCGGCTCTTGTCTGTTCTGTTCGGCTCTGTTCTGTTCGGCTCTGTTCTGTTCGGCTCTGTTCTGTTCTGTTCTGTTCGGCTCTGTTCTGTTCAGCTCTATTCTATGAAGACTCGATCTCACTGCACACCAGGCAATCATATGTGTGTGATGAGTATGGATGCTGATGGTGGCAGTAGCCCGGCGGGCGTACATCTTCCTGTTCATTTCTCCCAGGCGCCCGTCTCAGTAAAAGTCACAGAAAAAAGAAAGCTCATGTGGCTCTAGTGATCTTTGAACGTGCTTGCTGATTGTCCATGATTCACTGTTGTATACCAGTACTGATTCCACAGAACAGGGCATACTAGATTAAAAAGCCGTTCACACAGACCACACTTGGCCCTATCACCCATGTGTTCGTGCGGACAAGAAGCAGGGACAGCTGAACACATCATACAGGACAGTGCCTGCCTCCCGAGCACTGGCGTACGGAGACGAGCCTCCACACAAAACTGTTTGCATGGCTTGAAGAGCTCTCACCCACAGCAACCTTTAACCACAGAACTGCACTTCACGTGTAGGCGTAAAAAACATGGCGGAAGAATAAGAAGAAGAAAATAATAATAATAATAAGTACAAGGAGACGAAGAAGGAGAAGACATTTACTAGACCTGGCTCATAATGATGCGGTAAAATTTAATAGAATAATTACATCATGCATTTATTATGAGTCGTTCTCAGAGGGTGTTGCGTTTCCTTTACTGTATAAGCCCGTTTATGTTGGGCAGTCTGCCAGGCTGTGCACCTTTGATCTATTTGTGTATATGTTCAATAGAATATTATCTCCAGCTGTGGTCTTGTGTCGCTCAGATCTAATCTAGTTACGTGAACTAGGTCACGCATAGAAATCATGTCCACGCCGGCAGAGTTAATTTTGAATCCCAACTTTCCTGGATCTCTGTAGCAGATTGTTGATCAAAATGAATCATCCGTGGCGTTTAATTTAGAGGTTATGCATTCGCGTGAGTCCCAGGGAGCAACAAATGTGTCCTCTACAAACTGTGGATGGTGGATGTTAATCCATCGATTTGACCTATACCAACAAACAGTTCTTATTTGAATTTATCATTTCCTTTTTGTCTAGATATGGCGTCGTCTTTGTCTCTTGGTGTCCCATTTGTCTATATATGACGTTGTCTTTGTGTCCCATTTGTCTATTAATGATGTCGTCTTTTTCTCTTTGTGTCCCATTTGTCTATAAATGATGTCGACTTTGGCTCTTTGTGTCCCATTTGTCTATATATTGCGTCCTCTTTGTCTCTTTGTATCCCATTGTCTATGTATGATGCCTTCTTTGTCTCTTTGTGTCCCATGTGTCTATATATGGCGTCGTCTTTGTCTCTTTGTGTCCCATTTGTCTATATGTGATGTCGCCTGTGTTTGTATATTACGTCACCTTCAAATATATATATATATATATATGTATTGGCGTGTTGCAGTAGCTTTCTTCACATCCCGATGAAGTTAGGCAGGGTACTCGAGGCTGTTGTGCTATGCTTTAGCTTCGTCTGCATGTCGATCACTATTACGTCGATTCCCCACCTCGTTACCCAGGCTGTCATGAAAAGAGATCGTTTCCAGGGGAAACTACTTGAATGTAAAGTAGGGCTCTGTGTCAGTATATTTTACTTGACCATAACATGTCTGATTTTTGTTGTTGTTCTTGTTGTTATTGCATTCGCCTTATTTCTGTAATCCCTAAGGCGGTGTGCGTTGCACTGTGGATTTTATTTTTGGCCTGTTGCCCCAGTGTATTGACTTCAGCATTCGTTTTATGACAGGGTCTGCTTCCTCCTGCATTTTCTAAGGGGTTGCTTCCCCAGGGTAACGACCGGTGATCTGATGGGGATCGAACCCAGCACCTTTGGGTTGTGGGCCCTGCCGCTTAACCACTAGCCCACGCCGTACCTCCCACATGTGTGATGAGCATGTTTTCCTGACCAAACTTTCGTCTACTAATGACTGCGACTGTCAACTGAAAGTAGTCCCTGAACTGTTAACGCCTTATATATGTTATCCACTCATATAATTTCCACTTTTAAAAATAAGGCGAGGCTGCGGTGGTATTGTGGATTAAAATAAAGTTTATAAAACGTGTATATGAATTGCTCACCTTTTTCGCTGGAACAGAAACATCAACGCAACCTGCATTGCGATCACATTCGGAGACAACTGAGAATACCCATATCAGCTAACCAATCCTGCTAGAAAAGATGAACACACAGAAACAGAGATTCGAGACATGCAAAGAATATACCAGGCGTGTTGACATGAAACCGGACCTAACTGCACCAATTGAACATATGTACGATGCGTATGATGACGTCACTTCAGGTGTAAACAGCACATACAAAACGTCAAGTTTGCAAAATTTCTTTATCTTCCGACTCATAGTTTCCTCAGCAGACCGTTGAAAAATGGCGGGTGTGATACGCAATTCACCCGGAGTTATCAGCGAGCGGTGATACATTAAGACTGTGAAAACATGGATTTGAAATCAAGCGAATATTTGGGGTCTAAGTCAAGCAAATATTTGGGGTCTTAAGTCAAGCGAATATTTGGGGTCCAAGTCAAGCGAATATTTGGAGTCTAAGTCAAGCAAATATTTGGGGTCTTAAGTCAAGCGAATATTTGGGATCCAAGTCAAGCGAATATTTGGGGTCTAAGTCAAGCGATTATTTGGGGTCTAAGTCACGCTATTATTTGGGGTCTAAGTCAAGCGATTATTTGGGGTCTAAGTCACACGAATATTTGGGGTCCTAAACCTGCTATCATTTAACAAGCACGTCGCTAAAAGCAATTACTGAGGCTTGTGCATGCGACGAGTAAGGTCTTATTCTTCTTAGTCGCCAGGACTGTCCTTTTGCGGGTGCAGAAAATCGTTTGTATATACTCGAGTGTGGAGATAAGCTAGATTGTTCTGTCTTTGCATCCTTTTGTCGTTATGCAGGCCACAATTGGGTAGGATTTTTGTTGCTTTCATAATGTTTGAACTGACAGCGGTAAAGTTTTAGATTTTAAGTTGCTAATGGTTCTGTTGGGTATACGTGTACACGGAACCTCCGAGTTTGTCTTTCATCTCCGATAGAAACTAGCGTCCCGATGTCACATCCTCTGACACCAGGGGGCGTTTGAGATTCAAACACACATCGTATCGTGCTTTTTGCAGGCTCGTTTCTTGAACGGTTAGCGCTTTACCTCTCAGTTATACCGACCTCCTGCGACTGCCGTGTAGAGCAAACGCCGTCAGAGACCACCACCACAGCGACGCACGTCAACGCCTTCGTACATACGTTTTTTGTACGTTCTGTTATTTAAAGAATCGACATCACTTACTTCCTGCAAAATTCAGTTACTTAGTCTTCTTCTGCAGATGGGAAACAGTGTCGACACTGGTTGTTTTATTTGCCCGCTGGTTCTACATATTTGTGCCCGGTCCTCTCATGTGCTTTGCCAGGCCGGACAAACGATTTGGAAGACCAACAAGCAATGGTTACACTAAGCTTTGTTCTTAGTTCATCTTAGTCTCAGTCGACCTGTACTTCTACAGGGGCAGATGCCTTTGTGCAGGTCATAGTTCTGATGCGAGCTGGATGTAGCCGGGAGAATGGTTTCCTGCTTAGCGGACTAGGCTCGAGCAGCTTAATACTCCGCTGCATTGGAGCAGGCGCTTACGGATGGTGGTTAACCGGTGTGCGAGTCCATCTTAATAGACTCAAACAGTAGCGCGAAGTAAACACACAGCCTGATAGGCGCCATCTATGGTGCTCTAAACGAACCACCTAATCATGGCCGGTGTTATGCCATGTAACACAGTCGCCTCTTACGACATGCTCTCTGTGAGGCAGTGGTGCTACTCTTGTCCTTGTCATACACAAAAGACCCCGGCAGACCACTATGAAATCAAAAAGAAAGCGAGACATGAGAAATTTAGAAAGGGAATATTCTTCTTATTCTTGTCTTTTTTCATCATCTTTTTCTTCTTCGTCTTGTTATTTTTGTCTTCTTTTTGTCTTCATCTTCTTCTTCTTCTTCTTCTTCTTCTTCTTCTTCTTCTTCGTCTTCTTTTTCCAATTTTTTTCTTCTTGTTTCTTTTGTTCTTTCCTTATTTTTTTGGTTCTTCCTTTTCCTTTTCTTCTTGTTTTTCTCTTCTTCTTTCTCTCCTTTTCTTCATCTTTTTCTTGTTATTCGTTGTTCGTCCTGAAAATGACGCTGTGAAGTTGTGTACAGTGAAGCTGCGACATGTGCTCCTTTCGGATGGCTAGTTAGGCACCGAGTTTACCTATTCACTGCGATCCATATTCTCTTCGCCAGACTACACTAGGGCAGCCTGTTTAAAGGGCCGCCGCTTGGAGGCGGAATAGGTTCTTGGCCATCTCTTGTTCGCTGACACTGATGCAAGCAGGGAGCTGTTTTTTTTGGGTTTTTTTGCGTTTGCCTTTTTAAGCTATTCCCCCAGTCGGTGCGCGTTGCACTTTGGTTTTTATTTTGCGCCTGACGGCCCAGTGCATCCGACTTCACCATGCATCGTATGTAAGGGTCTGCTTCCTCCTGCGTTTTCTAAGGGTTTGCTTCCTCCTGTTACCGGCCGGTGCTGTTATGGGTATCGAACCCAGCACCTTTGGTTGTGAGCCGTGTCACTTAACCACTAGCCCACGCCGTCCCCTTTACAGCCAGCTGTCAGTCGCTGGCTGCTGTCAGCTCATTCACCGTGCCGCATCCTTGTCTCAAGATGGGGGATTCATCTCAGGGTTTTCAAAACCTGCTCATAGTCCTTTGCCTAGACAAGGATGATTGATTATAATCTGGATTCAATTCTGGATGGAGCCTCGCCAAAAAACATACTGTCACAAAAATACTGATTCAGCTTTCGCAAGCAGCACTAGATCTTTAAACTTCGATTCCGTGGGGATCACTAGCTTGGTCGTAATCGATGCGGAAATCGTGCTGGAAAGTAGAATTCGTCCACTGTACTCACGTGCCGTGTTGGCAATCGATTTTCTGCTCTAAGCAAATATCGCACGTTGTTTTTAATAGGGGCTTCGTTTGGTCCTTCCCTCCTTTCCGTGTTTTTTGTTTTGGTTTAAACATTTTTTTAAACTAAAGGTTATTGAATTTTTAACAGACATGCATGTTGTTATTCCCTCCATTCATTTGCACTATTCTCCTTGTTTGATCGTTACAAAGGGCCGGATGTTTGCCATTTCCATTAAACATGTCGTTATGTGCATGTGTTTCTTTCTCCTACTCTCTTACAGTTGTGTTTGTTTTATGCGAGTCTGTTCAGTAATGCTATAAATTGATCCTCTATCAGAGATTTCCATCACACTAATTTACGACAGACTGCCAGTTTAATCTTGGGAAAAAGTTAAGGAATTTGGAAGTGTGCAGAATAGGAGAAGAGAATCGAATGTCTTTGATTATCAAAGTTTTCATTTTCGTTCTCAGAACTGTTTATTACATTTTCTTTGTACGATTTCCAGGTAAACAGATTCTATAATTTTTGGGAGATTATCTCTAGAGCTTTATTTTGTTCCTGTATCTTAGAGTATTGCTTCTAGAGCTATTTTGTTCCTGTATCCTAGAGTTTTGCTTCTATATCTATTTTGTTCCTGTATCTTATATGGAGTATTGCTTCTAGAGCTATTTTGTTCCTGTATCCTAGAGTTTTGCTTCTATAGCTATTTTGTTCCTGTATCTTATATGGAGTATTGCTTCTAGAGCTATTTTGTTCCTGTATCTTAGAGTATTGCTTCTATAGCTATTTTGTTCCTGTATCTTAGAGTATTGCTTCTAGAGCTATTTTGTTCCTGTATCTTAGAGTATTGCTTCTAGAGCTATTTTGTTCCTGTATCTTAGAGTATTGCTTCTAGAGCTATTTTGTTCCTGTATCTTAGAGTATTGCTTCTAGAGCTATTTTGTTCCTGTATCTTATATAGAGTATTGCTTCTAGAGCTATTTTGTTCCTTTATGATATTTTAGTTATTGTCTCTAGAGCTATCTTTTATTCCTGTACATGTAGAGTATTATCTCTAGAGCTTTATTTTATTTCTGTATCATATACGAGTTATTGCCTCTAGAGCTTTATTTTATTCATGTTTCATATACGAGTTATTGCCTCTAGAGCTTTATTTTATTCATATTTCATATACGAGTTATTGCCTCTAGAGCTTTATTTTATTCATCTTTCATATACGAGTTATTGCCTCTAGAGCTTTATTTTATTCATCTTTCATATACGAGTTATTGCCTCTAGAGCTTTATTTTATTCCTGTATCATATATAAGTTATTGCCTCTATAACTTTATTTTATTCCTGTATAATAAATGAGTTATTATCTCTAGAACTTTATTTTATCCACATATCATATTTGTTCTTCATTGAACCCTATCCTCTGGATGGTCAGTCTTGAGACTGGCTGTGCGGTTGTCTGAATCTCTCTCTCTCTCTCTCTCTCTCTCTCTCTCTCTCTCTCTCTCTCTCTCTCTCCATTTGACCCCATTACCTTCGCAGCCCTGTTTCAGAACAGGTTCCTACGTTAATGTCTCTGCCTGCCTGAGATTGAAAGGCGAGTTTTGGTCCCCCCCCCCCCCCCCCCCCCCACCCCGCCCTCCTTCCCCCTGAACCTTGCATTCTATAACATTCTGTAGAAGACGTCTGTGTCTCATATTGTGGCCCAGTCATCTCAAACTTCGTTTCTGTATCATTTTCAATAAATGCCTTTTTACGCCTACTTCACTGAGGACATTGACATTGGATCTTCTTTTTGTCCAACTCTTTGCAGTTTTGGATAACACTACATTTGAAACGTTCGCAATGTTTTTCCATCCATCTTTGCTAGATTCCATGTTTCAGCCCCATATGGTGCAATTGGCCAAATACGAGTGGCTATTATTAATTTCATCAGTTCTATCCTGATATTATTTGAGGTTAACAATTTCTGGTTTTCTTTGAAGCCTTTTTTTTTATTTGCC
Organism: Ariolimax columbianus; assembly: GCA_036924085.1. NCBI lineage: Eukaryota > Metazoa > Mollusca > Gastropoda > Stylommatophora > Arionidae > Ariolimax > Ariolimax columbianus. The sequence goes on along the minus strand of JAVGWX010000015.1, from coordinate 9,557,627 downwards.
AATTCAATCCATGTCCTAATTTACGTCCCATTGCGGGCATCCTGTGTGATGGATTGCACTAAATATGTAAACTTCTGAACTTGTTGGATTATTTCTCCATTGATGATTATATTTATTTGCTTATGTTGGTTGTCAATTACACGTCTTTGTCTTCAATGTGTTTATTGTCATGCCAAATTCTTTGAATGTGTTGTTTATTTATTACGGCAACAAATATATCATTGCTTTTGATCCTCCCACTATTGCTTGATCTTCTCAAGCTGGACTCTGTCAAATGTCGTTTTTCAAGTCTTTATTACTTGTTTGTACTCTATACATTTTTCTGCTATTGTCCTTAAACATTTTTCTGCTATTGTCCTTATACATTTTTCTGTTTTGTCCTTATACATTTTTCTGTTTTGTCCTTATACATTTTTCTGTTTTGTCCTTATACATTTTTCTGTTTTGTCCTTATACATTTTTCTGTTTTGTCCTTATACATTTTTCTGCCATTGTTCTTATGCATTTTTCTGCTATTTTCCTTTAACAAAATACTGTAACAATTACAAAGCGAAGACAGCCATCGTGGAGATAGTGTTTTTTGTTGTTGTATCCAATATATCGCGCTTAACAAGCACCTGAACAGAATCCAATCACAACATACTCCTGAGTGCCAGCTGTGTACACACCCATATGAAACCGCTGATCATCATATCTTTGAGGGCTCAGCGCTAAACGATTGTATGAAAATGTTTCTTCCTCTGCGGCCAAGTACTTGGAATAGTTTGAATGCCACTAAACAACAGCTGATACATGCGTTCAGATGCCGTTACACGGTATTGGGTCGAAGAGCGAGAGCCCGGATGATGCTGGATCCGTAACAACAACATTCGACATGGGTAAAATGAGGCCGTCTGTATTGTCACAGGTCACAGCTTTATTAGTGATAAGTTGACAGTTATCTAATTGTAAGTCAGGTCGAAATTTTCAGCTGGGTAGACTGCAGCATGTCGTGTTCTGTACATTGGTTAAAAAAAGGGAAATAAATCATATTGTATTTTTGTAAGACCTTTCCGTTAGAATTCCTGTTCCGAACCACGACCGTGCAGCGCAGTGTTCCATATTACGAGGGCAGTAAATCAGTTAGAAATGGTTATTAAAACAACTCAACCCGAAACTAAATACGATAGGAGCATAAAAACCATTTATTATTGCACTGACGTCCCATATTTTGGGACCAATTTTGTTCTTGATATATATAAATGATTTGGACATTGATATGGGATCCATGATTGCAAAATTTGCTGATGACACAAAACTACGCAGTAGTGTCTCATCTAAAGCGGAAGTGGATATATTGATGTCGGATTTAGATAAAATTCGTGAATGGTCTGTAAGCTGGCAAATGGAGTTTAATTTAGATAAATGTGCAGTCATCCACATGGGTAGATCCAATATGGAACATAATTACAGAATGGAAGAGAACAATATTAGGTAGATAGATAAGGAAAGGGACCTAGGGGTTATAATAGATCATACAGGTAAGGTGAGTAAGTTCAGGTAGCAGTGAAAAAGGCAAATGCAATGTTAGGTATGGAAAAAAGAAATATTAAACATAGGAGGAAGGAAGTGATAGTCAAACTGTATAAAGCATTAGTTATACCTAGATTGGAGTACTGTGTACAGGTGTGGAGTTCTTATCATAGAGGGGATATAAACATGCTGGAAAGAATAAAAAAAAAGAGCGCCAAAGCTGATAGTGGGTTCAAGAATTACAGTTATGAGGAACGACTCAGAAAAACCGGCCTACAGTGTCTAGAAGAGAGAAGAATTCGTGGTGACTTAATACATTACGATGGTCAAAGGAATGGATAAATTAGACTAAAACAAGTTTTAAAAAAAAATACAGCCACCCACAAGAACAAGAGGGCATAGCTACAAGTTGACTAAGGAGAGGTCCAGATTAGATATTAGGACATATTTTTTTAGTCAGAGAGTGGTGAATGCTTGGAATGCACTGCCACGGGAGTTAGGGGAGGCATGGACAGTTAATGCATTTAAGAATAAACTGGATGCGCATAGCTTTTAGAGTAAGATGATATAAATTTAATTGGTTGTACATATACTCTGCATAGTCTTATTTTTTTTTGTTTTGTTTTGTTTGCGTTCGCCTTATTTATCTATTCCCCAAGGCGTGTGTGCGTTACACTGTGGTTTTTATTTTTCGCCTGTCGGCCCAGTGCATCTGACTTCAGCATGCATTTTATGTAAGGGTCTGCTTCCTCCTGCATTTTCTAAGGGTTTGCTTCCCCGGGGTAACGGCCGGTGCTGTGATGGGGATCGAACCCAGCACCTTCTGGTTGTGAGCCGTGCCACTTAACCACTAGGCCACGCCGTCCCCACACATAGTCTTATGAACCAGTATAAAGACGTTAAGTTAAGTTAAGTGAACATAATTTCCACCAACATGGATAGAATTATCCCATCACTTCATCAGTCCACGAAAGCTGCAGCATAATTAGACCTAGATTGGAGTACTGTGTACAGGTGGGGAGTCCTTGTCGTAGAGGAGATATAAACATGCTGGAAAGGATACAAATAAGAGCGATAAAGCTAGTAGTGCGAATTCCACCATTACAGTTATGAGGAAAGACTCAGAAAAACCAGTCTTTTCTAGAAAATAGAAGAATTCAAGGTGACTTAGTTACAGGTTTATAAGATAATCAAAGGAACGGATACATTAGACTTTAACAAGTTTTTTTCTTCTTCAAAAATACAACCACCTACAAGAACAAGAGGACATAGCTACAGATTAACTAAAGAAAGGTCCAGATTAGTTATTATGAAATCTTTTTTTAGTCAGAGTATTGTGAATGCTTGGAATGCATTGCCACAGGAATCAGTGGAAGCAGGGGCAATTAATGCATTTAAGAATATATTGGATGAGCATAGCTTTTGCAGCAAGGAAATGTAAATGAAAATGGTTGTATACAGACCCTGCAGAGACTTTTAAACCAATATAAATTCGTTAAGTTATAAGAAGTCTTCAGTCTGCTGTCCGAGCCACATTGTACTGGACGATCAACCTCTTTGTTATTCATAAAACGTCTGCCGCCAATGTCTCCCGTCCATGGATAAAAGAGAATAATACTTTACGAGAAGGAGGAATATACCTTCACAAAGTCATCTCCATTTCAAAAGTATTAAATGCTGATTTACGTTGCTGTTTTATTTTGCATGATAATGTTGCAAACCGCATGCACTAATCTTCCTAAGTAGATTTGTACGATATGCTTGGTAAGGCCTTGGGATGATATCATTAGTGTCACAGTATGCAGCGTTTCCAGCCTTGTGTTTGCTTGATGGCCGTAACAAACGGTTATAGCTTTCATAGTTTGGTCGGCTTTATGTTTCTTACACCAGGCACTTTATTTGGCTTGGGCGAGGTTTTGTTGTTGACTAATAAACACGGCTAGTATTTTTGGTTCATACACTCGTCTGGTAGCGAAATGGGCCAGA